>JAQBSW010001998.1:45000-52500 GCA_029291075.1 Eudiplozoon nipponicum | reverse complement strand
GTGTCTTATGAAGGAGAGGGTCTAATTCAGACGAAATACTTACTTAAGTAGCAGACGAACATGAGGCTTCACGTGAAACGGGATGATGTCTTTGTTCACTTTAGACCCGGCAACGTTCATGCTATCATTCCAGAGATGAGTAGCTTATGCCCGCCGGAATTTCTATGGTTATGGTTCTACTAGAAGTCACCTCCGAGCTCTATTTGATGACATATCGCGTCCGGAAACTTCAATCAAGAACTTTAATGCGTATGCGGAACCTGAACTGGCAGAAAAATGGTTCAAAAACTACCCAATTTGGATGTGCTTCATTTTAGTCGATCCTGTCATATCCGAATCTGTTCAACTTCTTTCTCACACCAGTCTGGTGTTGGCTGAGAGACTAGTGCTCTACTGGACAATCAAATTGAAGACATATGAAAGACGTAACCAAGCCTACGCAATTTGTTGAGCCTTTTTTGTTTGCCCAAGACGGCCTTGTTGTGCGCGACAAAATTACTCCCACGAATGTCAGCATTGATTATCTGGTGTTGTGTACCAATGTGGGCTCTACTTCTTACGAAACGACGTTCGAATGTCATCAATCGTCCTAAGCTGTCGATTCAAAAGGACCATGCTCCACTAGTAACGCACGCAGAAATGCATTACACACACGACCTTGAAGGCAAAGCGGAAAACTCGTGTTTCGTTATAAATGACGAGGGTTGGAGAAAGCTGTTTTCGGTTGTCAAGATCGACTAGAAATTGATTGCACGAGTGGCGATAATACTTATCTAAATCGAGTTTGTGCTCCGCAGATAAAAACCAGTGACATTAAGATTAACCAGTCGCACAACATTGCCAAGCTGCAATCAGCCGCACGTAATACGGCACGACGGCGAACTGGCCAAACGAAGGCCAATCAGCGATGCACATACAGAGCAACGGTAAATGATGGTGCACGTAATAGTAGCCGATGAGGATGACCAGTCAGGATGGTCATAGGAGGCGAGCCGTGGTCCAGTTCTAGCAACCCACTACGGCGTTTCTGCCTGCTCGGCCGATTAGAAGAACAGTGAAGCAATGCAGCTAGGTAGAGAGATTGTTGAACTCCCACGATCTGCGTTCGCCGGTTGTCGCTTTGCTCTATCAGTTTCGCAAAGATTCGATAAACCCACATTTCCAAGTAAGCATCTGTTTTGTCTTGGATCAGACTAGGTGCGTATTCGTCCCTTCCTTCGGAAGGCTTCCGGCATCGTTCGAATTAACCAAATTTTCTTAAATCTGCTATTTTGAGCACTTTGACTGTGTGTATGTGTGTGTGCGTGCGTGTGTGTGAGTGTGTGGTTAGAGGCCTGATGATGGAACGGGAAGGCCGTTCCGAAACGTAGCACGTCAACGAAGAATAGATCACACCTTCTTTCCAGCGGTTAGTATGAAAGATCTTGATGCCTTCGGGGGAAATGGGCAAATACGCACCCGGCCTGATCGAAGACAAAACAGATGCTAGTTTGGAATTGATAGTGCAAAGCGACGGCCCGCGGAAACAAATCGCAGTGATTCTGCATATGAAGCTAGCACTCTGCAATCATTCAAAGGATATTTGTCATACAGGTAGAGAGTTTAGCCGGCCAAATCTGTGCGTGGTGGTTCAGAGGCCGACCTGACTAAGTGACTGTCTGGTTGATAATTTTTGTAAAATTTATCGAATTTGCTTAAATGCCAATGTAAGTTATATGTCTATTAAGCTTTATATATATATGTATATATATATATATATATATATATATATATATATATATATATATATATATAATGTAGATTTGCGTTTCATTTTAATCGTCTAAAATATAAGCGAAATAAATGTTAATACGATGTTACTACCTAAAATTTGTGCTTTAGGCACATGGTATGCGTATTTTTATTTAATCGATTTCTCTATCATTTGGTAATCTAGAATTGTGTAACGCAGAAATAAAGAGGGAGAGAGAGAGAGAGGAATGTTTAAACTGTGTGCAATTTTCTTCTGTGAACTTTGGCTTACATGTAAAATGTTCAATTTTTTCTATTACACTGTGTGTTGAATTAATTTCTGATGAATTTTACAATGAGGCTGTATAAGTTACTGATATTTTGCTACTTTCCAATCTATAAATCCTATTAATGAAATGCGTACGTAGTCTTTCCTCTTCGTTGTGACTAAGACAGGCACCTGATATTATACCTTCCGTTTATGCTGACTGGTCTATTCTGTTAGTTCTATTGGAACTTGTTACTAGGTGTGTAATACCTAATAATCAATTACACACACACACCCACACAAACCTATTATATATTTAATTTTGATAACATGATTACTATGAAAGTGATAAATGATATCGATCTAGGCCAGAGTGCACGGATTTTCTGGAGTAACAAGTTACGGTTTAATTGAAATTACCTGATCTGCGTTTTGACTAACGAAGCTTTCATTGTTTTCTTTCGACAAAATATTTCGGCCTAACTTACCGTTAGCCTTCATCAGTTGCAATCTGCCTCACAAGTTTAACAAACGAAGAAACAAAAGTTGTGTCATTTTGGTGCAATTTAGCCCATCTCGAAAGCTATCGTTTTGCCACCTGTTACAGACACGGAATTTTGAATAACCAGTTTTGGTGCTCTGTTCCAGCTTTTTATGTCTAAAACCATCTTGATGGTACTCATTCATATGTATCGTTTATATTGACTTAGACTTGAAGTCGCATTGCTGAGGACTTTTTATGACGCTAATTTCACTACTGTTTGAACACACATTTGTATAGGTGACTGTACCGTCCAGTCGTCCCAAATTCGGTGATGGACGAGCTTGATATATCCTTCTGGTCCTATCTGAACAAATGTATTACCGGGTACGCATCACCTAACACACAATTCACGGACACCGACGGCAAACTGGCCAACGAGGATTAAACAATCATGCATATACAAGGTGTGAGAACTCAGAGATGCCACCTTCACCTTTAGTAGTCTCGTGCACGTTGCATTTGACCGGAAATGCCGGCCACACAATTTGTATGCAGTCACGCATATTTTGTTTGCATGTAAGTTGCGCAGACAACATTTTCAGTCAGATACAATGTATGCATAACCGATAGCGACGAGATTAATATTGCAGGTTGATCTTCGTAAGTCAGTTTTCCGTCGTGCTACCGAGGATGACCGCAGAAGGTTGAAACGTGTCAGAACGCACGACTGACAGCACTTCTGCCAAGGTGTGCGCTTGGTTAAATAAATTTGGAACCGGTGTCAATATTAGGACTCGACTCGATTTCAGTAAGTGGGTCCTCTCGACCGATTTTAACATTTTGGACATACTACATCGATAACACAATTCATTTAGAAGAGCGCATAGAAGCGTCCTTTTTGAATGTCGGAGCTGCCGAAAACGGAAGCCGAAATATTTTGTTGAAGAAAGATGACTACTGGAAAACTAACTTCATTAGTTAAAACGCACATCAGATAATTTCGAGTAATCCAGTTTCGTAAAACTATTTTTTTAAGAGAAGAAACGCTTGCTTCTATCTAATCGAATGAGTGACCTACGATTTTCTCAAGAAAAAGCAATTTATAGGCATTTATCATGGATATTTATGGATAAACAAATTGCAGCCAGATTTATGCAAGCATAAGAAGCATGTACAGGCATTGATCTTGAACTGGATGTGACGCATGCAATTGATTGGTTTTCGTTTCACACAATGTCCATATTCACAAATTTCTATCTTATTTTGCTTTCCAATTTATATATATAAAGATATGTTCATTAGTAGATATTTGAGAAGACCATGAGAGGAAACGTTTCTTGTGTCTGATAAAATTTCTTTTTGTTTTTTTACACAGGAAGGGTCCAATGAATTTTATTAAAGCTCGCATTTCAAAAGTATATATATATATATATATATATATATATATATATACATGATGGGAATGGTATTTATACCAAGGTCGTAAACGGGAGTTAAGTAATGGTTATCACGGACCAGGCACCAAATGCTCGTTTAACTATGAAAGCTACAGAAGAGACAAAGGCGTTTCCTGACACCAGATGTTGCTTCCAGTCAAGTTCAAAGAATGCTAAACTACTAGAGGTGAGAGCCACATATCTAATTTTGCTTTCCATGCATACATGCATTACGGTTTGATCCTCGCTAGTCAGTTTGCTGTCGTACTCTGATGATGATCAAGGAAGATCGAAACGCGTCAGTGCGTGCGACAGGTGGTAGTTTTTCCATGTTGTTCCACGACTGGTTGAAAACAAAAATGATTCGATACTGCATATGCCGACACAACTTCTCTTCAGCATCTTGTGGAGGGCATAAGCTAACACAAGCCTTGCATGGATGCCGATGCTTCAGTTGGGTCGTCCGTAGCCAAGCGATAACTTTGCTGGAGAAGCTTTGACAGGCCTCTACTTGCCTTTGGATAAAAACTCACGTAAACTTGTTTCTAAGCCTGCTAACAGCAAAGCAATAAAACGCGCGACAAACACGTCGAAAGGAACTCTTCAGGATTTTGCTGTAAGCCATGCAGTGGATGAGGGTGAGCAGCGACAAAACCTTGCCACTGAGTTAGAAGCAGAGTAAAAACACAACAACATTCTGCAAATACACGCTCAGAGAATAGACGTCTCCAGTTATGAGGTAAGACTCGAAAATAACTTCTAAAATCTCCTAATTCCGCCACATGTTGATAGCGTCGTCATAAGCCTGAAGCTGACATGCCGACCTCGTCACGAGATGAGCACTGATATTCTCGTTTTAATGAAGCGACAGACTTGCCGTCCCATGACAAACCAGAGAGGTTCCGGCATCAACTGTCCAGACTGTTGCACCAATCTGGAGGAAGGAATACGTTTCAAACGAGTGTATCAGTCACAATGTAGCATTTAGCCACACAAAGGTGATACTAGCACTCCCCCCTCAATTATTATAGCATCAGTTTGCTTTGAATTGCATCGAAGTTGGACACTGCTCCAATTGACTAAATGATTTGTGCGAGGCAGGAGAAGCGACCTAGGTCAACCCGGGGACGCCTTCCACCGGTAAATGGAGCCCGTGGACCGAATTTCATGCACACTGTCGTAGTCTCGAGTTGCGCCACCGATATTAGCGGTCCGGTACGGTTGGTTTTTCGACTAACCATCCTCTTTCCATCCTGTTTCGCGCATTATGCTATGGAAAGTTATGCTCCGGAACTGTGCAACAGCCGATGTATATTCCGATTACTTAAGGCCTGTTTTAACGACTCAACGGCCTGTACTCGCACTAAAATGTCAATTTACAAGTCTTTTGAGACCGACTCCAGTGTTCGGCAAAAATATGTTACTACTCCTACCTTGATCAATTATGTTCTTCGGAGCTTTTTTGAGGTACCAGAACCACTCCTCGGAGTGGTGTTCGGTGGTGGTGATGGCCGACTTGCTGACATCGAACAGGCTGATGAAGATATTTTTTTTGTCGACGGAGTATGTAGACGAGCAACTGCCGGGCACTTCCCTTGTGTGGGAAATGTCCGTTCGACAGGGACTGAAGCAAAACGCCTTTAAGGCTGTCTTTAGGGCCACGATCGACGCCGAGCCTAAGATCGTGATATTGGACATTTCGTCACGCCAAACTGTACTCTCAATCGCTAAATTTGTATGAGTCTAGCGGAAACAAAGTTCAGTGAAGAATCTTGGTTAATTCTTTGCCATCGGTAAAGGCCCGTCTGGAGCCTATCAAACAGGAGGTCTACGTTCTCAAGTGTGAATTTCTGCACATAATAATTATACTTTTAATTAGATATGGGTCTCCCGCACGATGCATTCATAAGGCGACAATGTCAATTTAACAGAACAAACCACGTCTCTCCAGAATACACGATTTGCCGCATGATCCCTGCAGTGTGTCAGCTAACGCGATCCGCGTTCGTAAACAAGCGATAGGATAGAAAAGTTCACATGCAACAGCACACACGCGTTAAACGCAATCGCCAATCTCGAGATGAAACAACGTCTAAAAGCCGACAAAGATTTTACGATGTCTTTCAGGTTCACTACGCCACCCCTCTCCCCACCCCTCCAAAAAAATAAATAATAAAGTGAAAAGAAAACGACATCGCCCGTCTAAATATACTTCACATAAGGTGTCATCGATTAATTGCGGAAATTCAACTTACATGTAGGTAAGGTCGGCGGGTCCATCTCTTCTCGATAATCCCACAAGTACAAGAAGTCCCCGACCAATGCTGCTTATCAACTCTCCATTGACTGCAAATTGCAAAAAAAATAAATAAATAAAGGCAGCAAATAAAAATAGTCTAGTCTTCAAATCAAGTTTGCGAGCTTGAAGTAAACACCAATCCTATTTTGTATTTAAAAAGTCGTCGAACAAAATAGCAAAACTGCCGCCAGTCGCACGCACTGACGTTATTCGACCTTCCGTCGTCATCATCAGAGTACGACGGCAAACTGACTAACGAATTTATGCGGCTCTCGCATTACCAGTCATTAACGTGACTGCATAGAAATTGTGCAGCCGACATTTCCAGTCACATACAATGTACGCGAGACTACTAGAGGTGAGAGACGCATAACTAATTTTACTCTCCATATATAAGCAATGTAGTTTGATCCTCGCTAGTCAGTTTTCCGTCGTACTCTGATGATGATCATGGAAGGTCGAAACGCTTCAGTGCGTTGCGACTGGCGGTAGTTTTGTTATGTTGTTCGACGACTGGTTAAATACAATAGGATTGGTGTTTACTTCAAGCTCGCAAACTTGATTTCAAGTGTTGTTACCACTACCCGCGCAACCCGTGTTTGTTATGTAAGCCCTTGGTACACTATTGGAATAATGAATATGCTGCCCAGTCAAATTTGATTTCTTGTAAATCGACCTTGAGATGGTGCCTTCACCATTTATTGTCATTCCTCCATCTGGAAATGATAGATATAAGTATTTTGCGACATTTTTCATGTGATGTAGCAGTGCATTTGTATCTTCACTCTTTTCGACGTCAATGATGGCATCGCCAATGTAGCGATTGTTCGTTTAGACTAAATTTTTAAATAGTTTCAATCCAGTTATTTCTAAATGACGCATGCAAATACTTGCTAAGACCTGTACAAAAGAACTACCCATACCTATTGCGTCAATTTGTTTGCAAAACGCTTTGGAATAAAAATTGTACGTTAGATTGGCACAAGTAAAGACTTTCTTTTATGGTGTCTATTTCTAGAAATGTTTCTCCTTCATGATGATCGTAGTTATTAACAGAGAATATTTATAATTTTATTCGGCGAATACCAGTACAAAGGGATTAGGTAGCTAGAGGTGACATTTTTCTCTCTATTGCTACGTTTTCCACAAATTGAAAGCTACCATGAACCAAATGTTCATATCTTTCTCTCATTGTAGATTTCATAATCAGGCATATTATTTCTGACTGAGTTTGTATAAGTGGACGACATAAAGGAACTTCTTTTCTTATGCACATCCAACG
>JAQBSW010001998.1:27500-40000 GCA_029291075.1 Eudiplozoon nipponicum | reverse complement strand
AGACTCGACCTAGACGTTGGCATGATGAGTTGCATGTATTTATCGGTTAATAGGCTAACGCGACGCTCTTTCGAGCTGCTCAGTTTTATCTGCCAGGTGGGCACATGAGACGACATTCGACTAACACAGTCCGAACCCACCACTAGGAAAGTGCGAACTAGAGTTCATTTACTGCCCACAAATAATCATGAATTTCATAGCTTTGCGTCAGTAAAATATCACCATATCACGCTTCGTTTGATGGGTTCTCACTTGTCCCTTCTTTTTTGAGCCTTTTATCAGCTGATTGACTGAAAATGACGTTGGATCAAGATTTTCCAATGTTCTTTGCCCAATATTTCGAGACATAATTTCCAGTCTCATCCTCAGGGTTGACACAATACGCACAGGAGTAAAACACAACTTGTGGCAAATGTGGTATCCTCATTCAAGACAGATATATTTATATCTATTTTAATTCTAAAAAAGGGACAAGTGAGAACCCATCAATCGAAGCCAATAAGCAGAGCAACTGAAAACGATCAAAATTCAAGATTTTACCGACCTAAGACTGCTATCTATTGTCCCGCACAAGATAAATGCGGTCAAATCCACAACAAGAAGGACAGCACTGCGCACGAAAGTTTATCAATCAAATGTTCGCTTCTTATGGTTATATAGCAGTGAAACATTAGTCAATTTTGGCTTTTGTATGGCTGTGCATGATGATGATGATTATTGGAGTAAGATACAAAGTTTGCAACAAATATATATATATATATATATTGTCACGTTAATATTAAATAAGTATTACCCGTCTAAACTAGGCATAGCACATGGTAGGAAATGCAGTTTATCAACTAGATCAGTTTTTTTCTTTTTTGTTGGACATCCCTGAAGTATTTGCCCAAATTCTCGCGAAATACCTACCAAAAACAAGTGGATGCAAAACTGCAAAATTGCATAAAATGCAGGGCTTTCGTGACGCAGTCGATGTGTTCACATTGTTGCAGCGACTGATCCCGGATCGAGTCCCAGTTGCACAAAAAACTGCCAAGTACTTCAGCGAACCTGTTTTCTCGGTGAATTACGTTTTCTAACTCATGCTATGAAGTCAGTTCGCCATCCTCATTTAATGATGACCACTGAAGATCGAAACGCTTCGCTTAGCCCGCCATTATGCTCAATGCAGATTAGCGACACAGTCTATGACTAGCTTATGCATAAATTGTTCAGACACCTTCATACTGTTTAAGATAGTTTCATTCCAAATACCTTGTTTTTTTCTGTACGTTAATATACTAAACTGAGTAGTTTGATTTCCGAAACATCAAAAAAATATATTAAATAGGACAAGGAGAGCAATTCAAAGTCAAAATGAACGAAACGTATAATCTCGTGCACATTCGCCTCGTGCTTACTGGTGACTCATCAATAGGAGCCGGTATCACGCCCTTTACCCACTATATATTTGAATGAAGAATGTGTGGAAATAGGACGGTACAACCTATTATACGAAGGTGTAAACATGCAATAGTGAAGCTAACATCATATAAAGTCTATGACAATGCGACTCCAACGCTAACTCACACTATATAGTATATATACCGAGTCTGTAAAGGATACTAACACTATGGCTATTGTGTTAGTAACCGATACCAACATTATTGTACCGAAAAAGTACATGGTACTAGCACTATGGTTACCGAGTCGGTACATAATACCAACCTGATGGATATCAATTTATGCTATAGTTCACCGAAATTGAGAATTACAACAATTTATGAACACCTGTTACTCTAGTAAATCCATACACTCTGGCCTTGATCGATATCAGTTATCACATTTCGCGGTAAGCATGAAATCATTCAATTCACTATATAACAGTTAAATACTGTTTGTTGCGGAGAGCTAATATATATTTAAGTATGTATTAGGTGTTGCGAACCTATTAACAAATTAGTTCAATTGTGACCAGAAGGATAAACCAAAGACAGCATGAACGGAAGGTATAATCTCGTGCACATTGATTTATTCCTTACGGTAGGAGGCGGTACTACACCCAATAAGTTTATTGACCAAATACATAGTGGGTTTGGAGCGTGGTACTAGCTTAAACGAATGAGTTATCAGTCAGCAAGAAACGCGTGTTTACACACGATAATACTTTATGTTCATTCTTCCGGTTCCATTTGAACTTATTTGTTTCTATGTATTCAATAAATAATATGCAATTGAATACAAAGCATGTATAACTGGTAATATATTTCTCGATTCGTATGATTAATAGAGAATATTAGTTAAAAAATTCTTTTAACGGCTAACTTTCAAATCAAAGACATGAAAGTAGAGATTTCGATGTCTTTAACCAATCTCTATAGTTGTAAGTTTGTAGGAGATTTTATTTACATTTAGGCCAGTGATAAAAATACTCTGAAATCCACTTCACTTGATTTATCATGTCACCGGGTTGGAACGCAGAAATGCAGCTCGGGTCAACAGATATGTTGTAAAAACTATTTCACGAAATACAATTAATGCTTGTAAAGAATACATTCCTTGTACCCTTCCTGTGTGCAAAAACAAAAAGAAATTTTATCATATATACGAAACTTTTCTTTCGCATTGTCTTCTCAAATATCTAATAATGAACAAGACGGTTAATTACTCGAATGAGAGAACATTGTAACTTAAACGCCTGTTTTAAATCAAATTGTGTTTACACGTCTGCTATTGCGCAACACATCATCGAAACAGCGCACGTGTTCTCCAGACGTAGCATTCAAAGTAATTACTAAATGCAATAACAAAAGGGAGCTAGCCGCATACGAAGCCTTATGGATAAACAAATTGCAGTCGGTTTTATGCAAGCAGAAGAAGCATGTTCAGGCATTGAGCTTGAACTGGATGTGACGCACGCAATTGGTTGGATTCGTTTATTCACAATCTCTCTATGTTCACATATTTCTATCTTGTTTTGCTGTCCAATTTAAATATAAAGATATGTTCATTAGTAGATATTTTAGAAGTCTATATGAAAGAAATGTTTCTTATATCTGATAAAATTTGTTTTGTTTTTGCACACAGGAAGGGTACAATGAATTTTATTAAAGCTCGCATTTCAAAAAAAAGAATATATTGTTCTAATAAAAGTGTTACGTGAAAATTGGAGTAGACGTCCTGAATGTAGATATTGATTATAATTACAGCCATCAGCGACAACAACTGCAGTATCATTTAATTAAATGAAGGTTGCGATCTTGAAATAAACAACTATACCATTATGTGCAACTCATCCCGAAGACCAGTTTGTCCTTATTGGAAGCTCATCCCGTACCGTTCAGAATTTGCTGCAGACCGGGCTCGAACCTGGGCATGACCGCTTGCGGTCTACTGGATGAATTGCCTTTTCTACACTGCAAAATTCTTAGTTTATACTGACAAATGTATGCATATAATGGGGCAGGTGTTTACACCAAGAGGGCACCCGTGATTTAACTAATAATTTATCATGGCTAGCGCTACCAATGCTCATTTAAATATATAACTGCAGTATCATTTTGGGTTTACCCACGAGACAGATGTTTGCGTCACATTTGTACCGATAATGTTATTTAGCTACTAGAACTGATTTGGACCCACCCATCGCCAATTGCCGCTTCTCGAATATCTGTTTTCATAATTTGCTTAATATAACCGGAGAGTTACAAACCTGGTACGCGTACTGCCGAACTAGCAAATAGATGTCTTATATCAGCACCACCATAGTGAAACAAGAAATATTTTAAACCCATTTTCTTGTACATAACACGCACTTGCAATGTAATAAAACCAACAGAGATAACAAATCATTAAAAATTAACATCTAGCCTCCTCAAAACAGACACAACATTTACGTGAAAACTCAAGACACAACTAAAATCTGAAATTAAATAAAAATATAAAATAAGTTGTAGTTTCTAAAACTGCTCTTTGTCGCTAAAATTATCATTTATTTATCAACGAAGCTGTTTGCAAAATCGTTAATGCAAAAAGTAATAAAATTATATGTACAATATTTTGAAAAAAACGGCCTGATCATGCATCTGGAGGAATAATTCAACGAGTTGTTGAGCTAAAAACTACTAGCTAAAATCAAAAAGAATAAGAGAGAAAGACGTCCAGTTACCAAGAGATAATGTATTTCAATTAAACGTCATCTAGCTGCGAATTAGGGCAAAACGGGTGCGTTTTAGATCACGGCCACTTTTAGCGACATTTTTTATTCCGCTGTACACAGAACTCTATTTTCGGTTCAACAGGCAAGTTTTTTATGGTCTTAGTGCTGAAATGAGAAGTCTTCATTTTCTTAAATTAGGACCTTTTTCCACAACAGTCATTTTCGGTTGTTTTAAGCGGTAATTTATATATATATATATATATATATATATATATATATATATATATATATATATATATATATATGCGACCAATGAGTAGGTGCCCAATAGAAAATCAATACCAATTCCGGCAAATGCTGCTGTTTGCTAAAAATAACATCCAATCAGAATTAATCAATCAGGAAAGCATTAGATTCGACTATAAAAGGTGTGCTAGAGCATTATTTTATAACTCATACTCCAAATATAAACTGCCTTAACTAGCCATTTTCCAAAAGTGAAAGATAAAGTTTCGCAGGTGGCTTGGTAAACTTCGAACATTTTAGCAAATAGGTGTGCAAATTCGGTCAACGTAATTACAATACCTACGTATACACAGTCATGTTAGAAAGAGAAAGGAATGCACGGGGATTGATGGAGTCCTGAAATAACCACCAATACTACAACAACGCAGTGTAATTATCGCTTCCACACTAATGAATGCGTTAGAAACTGATATGCTTAAAAATTGTTGAGTAATAATCCAATTGTACGAGATCATAGATAATCAATCAATCAATTAGCTTATCTGGAGAAACATCCGGTACGCCCTCAATCATTTATTGCACGAAATGCTCTCCGCATTGCGTTACCACATTCACACGAAACACTCGGTGTTTTGTGCACAAACTGACAAAATAATGTCACCTTGTAAAATATAAATTTGGTCCAACAACAAGCCGACTTTATTAGTCATTATTTGTGAGGCATTGCAAATCTATGTACACGCTTATGAAAATTTTATCAGAAATGTTGTCTTTCAAGAAGGTAATTAAATAACGAATCACATTAGTGTGCACAAACAGAGGTACGAATCAAAAAGATGCAAGGTCAACAAAATGGTGTAGTTTTACTAGCATCCTCCAAAAGTGGCGACCGAACGATGGAACAATGAATTTAACCGTTGAATAGTTGCGCAGTGCGAGTTTCATATGCTGAATCTCAGCAATTTGCGTTCGTGAGTTATCTCTTGCCCAATCATCCCCGTTTCCATAGATTTCGTCTACTTACTGACTGGGTGCGAATTCGTCCTTTTTCTACCAAAGGCTTCAACAGCGTTGATACTAACCACAGGTCAGGCAACGAAGATTAGATCTTATCGCATTCCCAGTGGTTTTTATGAGCGACGCTGAAGCCTTCGGAAGAAAGAGACGAATCCACGCCCAGCCAACATGAAGACGAACTGGATGCGTACTTGGAAATGGGCATCAATCGGATCCTTGCGAAACTG
The DNA here is from genome assembly GCA_029291075.1 of Eudiplozoon nipponicum. Classification (NCBI taxonomy): domain Eukaryota; kingdom Metazoa; phylum Platyhelminthes; class Monogenea; order Mazocraeidea; family Diplozoidae; genus Eudiplozoon; species Eudiplozoon nipponicum. The sequence continues at coordinate 34,372 of JAQBSW010001998.1, read as the reverse complement.
ATAAAGTGCAAAGCGACAATCCGCGAACGCAAATCGCTGAGATTCAGCACGTAAAACTTGAACTGCGCAAACATTCAAAGGATAAACTCCAGCGATGATGAACTGACGCACTTGCAGACGAGGACGAGTCACGTCGTTCAAACGGCTAATAGAGAGTAAGCTATTGCGTAGCCAGTCATAGAATGACACACAGACTTCCAACCACCACTAGAACCAATGTTGATTTCTAGAAATCAGAAACGTAAGTTGAAATTGTCGCCCCAGTCAATGCGAACGATGCGTCACCACGTGATGCAGCATTAACGCCGACATCAGCCAATGAATTGTTTTGTGATTTCTGCACTCTGCATGCTTTAAGTAAAATATTCCAGTCTAAACTTTGTACGTGTTATCTATCCAATTGCCTCGTCAGATTCACACTTTAAAAACGGGTGGCAGCAGAAGAAAAAGGATAACAAAAATTAAAAATACCTACAAAATGCGGAATGATAAATAATAGAGATAAGAAAATGCACAACGGTAAAATAAGAAAACAAAAATGTTTCACGGATACACATAAATTAAAGATTATGACAGAAATTTGTAGATATATATATATATATATATATATATATATGTGTGTGTGTGTGTGTGTGTAGGTTGTATTTTTATGTGCGTTTATATCGTTTTATTAATATACATTGGAAATTGAACAAGCTTATCTTAAACAAGATAAAAATTCCGAACAAAAATCGCGTTAGCCGACGAATATGAAATTATTTTAAAAACTTTTCACTACTTTTGTGTTTACATGCTGTTTACGCCGGGCTAGTTGAGGATTGACTAGGCGTACAGACAAATAAGCGATGACAAAAATACCAAATCACGGTCGACACGTCGACTCGTCAACACAACAAATTGTCACGTCCAGGTGACTAACAGATGCATATGGCCAAAATAGGCAACAGTCTCGTTAATGGCCAAAATATCTTAATCAGAAAGTGCAAAATGACAAACCCTACCAAGATGGACCACTGGAATAAGCAGGAAGAACTTGTTGTAACGGCTTAAAAAGTGCAAAAATATCTGTACCTTTCAATCAAGACGAAGGCATGCCTGCCTTAAAGATGGTCAAACTAACTACGCTAGAAAGAGGCCGGCTTATACAGAAAGTGAAGTACGGCTAGTCCGTAAAGCCGAAGGCCTCTAATGCGTTTATAGTTTTACGGTACACCGATAGCTAGACAGGACAACAAAATAAAAGCTATGCTTCAGAAGAAGACCGCAAGTCAACGAGCCCTAAATTACGTCACAAATATGCTTCAAGATTTGGGGAATGAAAGCATGCTATGTGATACCGAAACGTCTTATTACGCGAAGATGCAACTCTACCAACTTCGAACAGGAGCAATAGGCGAACTCGAAAAGACCAGCAGACCGCCGAGACTCCAGTCGACATAATGTCGAGCATTCTTCATTGAAGTAAAGGATGAAACGTCTTTAATAGCCTTCTTTACAGCCCACCTTGAAGCTGGTGTCCGAAAAAAATCTATCAACACATCCACGTGGAAAACGAATGAACGTCTACAAATTGCTTCGCTTCTATGATGAGAATAATTGTACTTCAATATTTACGACAATACTGGCTCGCCGTAAGGCCGAAATTTAAGTCTTGAATAAATCAGCCGGTGCTATGATTATCATAGACAACAATAAATCAGTATTTGAAACCGCGGTGGTGGAGATTCGCCTAAATCGCAACGGAGTATTATGCTAAGGAGGTTCATTGCCGAACATCTGGCTTAATTGATTTCACTAAACGATTGAGATTCTCCACAGCCGAGTGCAGTCGAAGCCAGTCCGCCTTTGGTAGTCTGCCGCTCATCTGATTCTCCTTCAACCTTTTCGGCGCAATGCCTCCGCCAAACGGGGGCTTGGCAGGCACGGAAGATGATGGTTCTCCAGCCGATTGATCCACATCCTCCAGACAGAAGCTTAGTTTGGACACGCACGAATCCAGCTCACGAATTACCCTATCGAGATTGGTTTGCTTGCGGCTAGCAACGGCTTCCGTATTCGGCAAATCCTGAAGATTAGAGGATATGGTAGCTAACGCCTAGAAACAAAGAAAAGAGCAAAAAATTAAAGTCACAACTGAATTATTTTGTTACTAGCTGCGCAACACCTAATACTCAATTGAATATATATTATTTCTCCACGAAAAACAGAAGCTAACTGTAATATATTGAATTGAATGATGTCATGCTTACCGCGAAATGGGATAACTGAAACCGATCAAGGCCAGAGTGTATGGATTTATTGGAGTAACAGGTGTTCGGAAATTGTTGTAATTCTCAATTTGGGTGAACTTTAGCATAAATTTATATCCATCAGGTTGGTATCATGTACCGACTCGGAAACCATAGTGTTAGTATCCGGTACTCATCGATTTAAAAAAGGTATCAGTTACTAACACAATAGCCATAGTGTTAGTATCCTTTACAGACTCGGTATATATATTATATAGTGTGAGTTAGCATTGAAGTCGTATTGTCGTTGACTTTAGATTATGTTAGCTTCACTATTACAGGTTTACACATTCGTCTAGGAGATTGTACCGTCCTATTATTCCACATTCTTCTACCAAATATATAGTGGTTAAAGGGCGCAATACCGGCTCCTACTGATGAGTCGCCAGTAAGCACGAAACGAATGTGCATGAGATTATACTTTCCGTTCATGCTGCCTTTGGTTTATCCTTCTGGTCACAACTGAACTAATTTGTTACTAGGTTCGCAACACCCAATACATAATTGAAGCTCACACTAGTCTTGTTATTTTGTGTCTCAGAATAAATGCACTGACAAGGCTAATAAATATACTTTGAATGTTGAATCTCCTCGATTTTTGTTCGCGAGTTGTCGGTTTGCACTATCAGTTTCGCAAAGATCCGATTGATGCCCATTTCCAAGTACGCATCGAGTTTGTCTTCTTGTTGGCTGGAATCGAATTCGTCCCTTTCTTCCGAAGGCTTCAGCATCGCTCATACTAACCACTGGTCAGTCAACGAAGATTATATCGTACCTCATTTCCAGTGGGTAGTATGAATGATGTTGATGCCATCGGAAGAAAGGCACGAATACACATCCAGCCAAAAGGAAGACAAACTCGATGCGTACTTGGAAATGGGGATCAGTCGGGCCTTTACGAAACTGAGAGTGCAAAGCGACAATCCGCGGTAGCGTTTCCATGCAGCGCGACTGGTAAGATAAAACTTCAATTGGTGCTTGTTTCAAGCCCGCAAACTTAATTTAAATACTTTAATGCTAAATTGAATGCCATTTTTCTGTTTCAGTGGATTTTCACACCAAATTATGCGCATGTTAAACTATTCCCAGCAGGACTCGACCTAAACTATTACGACCGCTCCGCATTCCGTACCCAAACTATAGGATAACGCTGGAAGCCGCCTGGCGCACGTGGTAATTCCACTTGCCAGAATGTGGCCGAGCAGTACAATTCCAATTGCATGGTTGTTATAAAACACGGTAATGATGGCAGGTGAAAGCAAACATGCCAACACGAAGCGCAATTTCAGCTGATGAAGACAAATCTGACACCTAGCGCCACAACACTAGACGTTCAAGGCAAATAGTGCCCGCGAACACTGACTGGCACTCCATCTTGTTCTAAAACATCTATCCCCACTAGAATAGTGTTCATTTTGCAGATGACAAATAACTACGAATATTCTTCGTGTAGCAGCGAAGCATGATTTAATAAATGTTGATGTATTGCTAAGATAACGATGACGTCGGTTGTCGAGGTCCAAGTGTCCTCGTTTTCGTGTGCGCTTAAATAGTAATTTATTTAAAAAATAGACAAAACTGTGAATTTAGCAGATTTCGATTAAAACTACCTGTTGCGTATTCCCAACCAGCAGTCTGGCCAAACTGTAAATTGGCTTAGTGGCGCCAGCGTTGTCGTAAAGGCGTTCAAACGTCGCAACCGCACTGCCCAACTTCTTCATCTGCTCATAGTAGTATCACATATCGTTAAAGTAAGAAAGAGGGAAAATTACGTATAGACTCATATGATAACTGAGCAGCATTTTAATGCAGTTCTATTACAAAAATCAGAATGGCCGTAAAAATAATTTATAATATTAAAATAGGAAAATAATCGGCAAAAGATATAATCATTCAGACCCTCGCAGCATAGAGAAAGTCGTTAGAGGAGCTAGTTATACCACCTTCTATGTACGATGAGGCGTCAAGGTGGAAGGAATTTTATTTAATTCCGGGGAATGAGCGATATCGTCACGTACTCGTCGGATAGCAAATAACAAAGGTGCTAACGCAACACCTTCAACCGTAAACCAGTTATTGCCTGATGGGTCCCATTTGTCCGAGGATTAAAGTCGTAGAAAGCCGTGCTCACCGACACAAGCTCCCGAGGTGATTTTGAGAGTTATCGGTGGAGCCAGCTCCTTCGGATTGGAGTAGAAATTATGTGCACGTGTAAACACGCACCTAGATCTTCCACGCGGTGGGCTCCAGAACAGCCTATGCCGAGAGGGCAGTAGTAATCAGGCCTGTCCAATGGACGCTGTTCGGCCGTGACGCAATATTTAAGCCTAGATCGCCAGAACATTCTGCGCGAGGCGAAATTGAAGGCGGCTAGAAGGGCACCACGTGGCGTCATCCAGGATGTTCGTCCATTTTCTAGCACGCTTATCGACGCAGACCAAGCACTTAGGCGTTGCAGATTTGTACTCAAGTTTTCCGGAAAAATGAATAGCAATAAACCTCAAGTAGATGTAGGCGAATTCGAGCAACCGGCATGCCGACAAGAATACGAAGATAGTCTAAAATCATAGTTAACGGATCATGATGGCTGAAAATTCGAATTCACCTTGGACGAAGACAATTTCCAGTATGCACAGAGCATATACTACGGACAGTGGCATTGTAGGCTCCTGTGACAATAGCCATTGGGTCTATGCAAAATTTGTGAAGATTCTCCAAATTAGGCGCCTATGACAATACTCGCAGCGATGTAAGATGCCAACTTGAGCGCAGTCTTAAAGTTGAACCCGAATCGGTGTGGACCGGAAAGGTCAAAGAGTTGGAAGAAGCGTCAAACATCGGGTAAGATTCGCTGTTCGTTCCAACTTATTTGCGACACATGTCCGAGAATATTACACATAAGCGAAACTATAGATGATAGAAATAACAATTTAATTATTGATAAAAAGGTCGTCTTGTTAGATGGGCTGAACATTTCAAAAATCAAGGTTTGTGGGCACTTGCGTCAGTGCTAGAAACACGGAACGCAATCTCATCCCTTAAACGCCGCAAAGCTGCAGGCACCGATGATTTACGCCCGAGCTTGTTTAATGATGGTAGCACCTTAATTTCTGGAGCGCTGACTAACTTTTATCGTACCATAATGAATGAGAAGACCGCGCCGCTTGCTTCGAGTGAGTCGACCATCATTCCTGTCTTCACAGAAGGCAGTCGTCATTCGTGTGATAACCAACGTGGTAAAAGCTTGACTCCAATCGTATCCAGATTACGTCGTCTTAGCGCTTCACGTGAATTACATACAAGAGAAGAACAAGCCGGATTCCGGTCAGGACGAGGTTGTACTAATAGTATTTTACGTTAAGGCAAGTTCTCGAACAACGACATGTATATCGCCGTCCTACAATAGCCGTCTTTCTAGACTTCAAGGGTGCATTTGACTCGGTGGATCGCAATGTTCTAATCACGATTCTGTAGAAAGTGATGTGCCCACAAAACGTTTAAATATTATAAGCGCTCTCTACACAAACTCTTCTGGTTGCGTTAAGGTCTACAACAAATTAGGGCATAACTTTACAACCAGAAGTGGTGTTCGTCAAGGTTGTCCAATCTCCCAATTTTTGTTTAATTTTGTAATCGATGCTATTATGAACAACACTCTTCCACACGTTCAGGATGCAGGTGTCGAAGATCGCCTGGGCGGTAGATAAGACGACCGTGACTATGAGGAAGATACCGGACGATTATTTGATAATCGAGATTATGCTCAGGCCACATTGAATAGATTAGCAGACGTGGTTCCGTCTTTCGGTATGAAATTCGCACCCTCTAAATGTAAGATACTGTTACAGGATCACCCACCACTCACTCCAACGTTGCGACTGCCAAGTGATGATCTGGATGTAGTTGACACGAGGTGACTATGAGAAACACGAAAGCCAGATTAGATTACTCGACCCTCGCCGTTTATGGAGAAACGCGGGTACTTCACGCTGCATCAGTACGTGCAGTTTTATTATACACTAGTGAAACTTGGCATCTTAGAGTTGAAGGTTATAGACGTTTAAAGGCATTCGATAATCATTTTCTGGGAGGCCTAGCAACTACGAATAATAAACGTTGACATGCGTAGACGTATTTTTGGATCGGCCAACAAGTGTTCCGCAGTAGAAAATCAAATAAGACTCCATCACCTGAGTTGGCTGGATCACGTTTCGCGTATACCTTCAATTATATTGCGTGTGTGTGCCGTTTGATTTTACACATGCGTTTAAGAAACAATCTGGGCAGATTTTGACATGGCGAAAACAGTTTAGTCAACTACATCCAAAGTGGGTAGTATAGGACCAACTAGTCTCCCAGGATGTGGTCCACGTGCGCATCATAGTTCTTGATTAGAAACCCTTCGCGATATGGCTTCGAATTCCAGCTCAGTGGCGATATTGTTGCACACTTCTAGTATAATCATCTCCGTAAATTTTTCTTCGTAGTTGTGCCTAATTAGCACCTTTGTTTACCTCAAGCATTGAAAGCTCAGCAGAAGCCGATTGGTCACGCGTCAACAGGTATCCCTTGTGCCGGCCATCA
>JAQBSW010001998.1:0-22500 GCA_029291075.1 Eudiplozoon nipponicum | reverse complement strand
TAGCGTGCCTAGTTCAATTGTATTTTTAGCATCGGATTTGCTTGATAGGCGTCTGCATTCGGTAGGAGCAGTGCGGCAACATTAACCTGACGGAATTACTCGTCATTGCGTAAAAAATTAACCTTATATGTGCAGGCCAATGCAAGGTTTTTAATGTTCTTTAAACCAATCGGACGAACAGGGAATATATCTTGAATTAAGTCGCAGAGCATCATCGAGGTCTTTGCAAATGGAATGCTTGTTAGCAACGACCTTTCACCTATCGAAACCATTACTGCATTAGCAAGGTACTTCTATTTTTTAATTCGTGTGTAACGTGGAAAGAAGCTTTAACAGTGTATGTGCCGATGATGCCTCGAATTGGCAGCAAGAGATTGCATACGAAATTTGCAGGTAGGTGTTGAGGAGAATCAATCATTTACCATATTGGACGCAGGGCTGCAATTCCGTCGTAAAGTCCATCCCCTCCTCAACGTGGTACGACGGTGTCAACCATGTCTCGATGGTCGATCGTACATGGGCTAACGGGGCTATGGCGGTGGTGTCACCAGGGCGTGGTGGATTTCCGACCGGCAATCGGATTTCCTATAAAATACCACATGAGCGCGACGACGGCACCATGACTCGGCGTGTGTTCCCCGCCACAAAAGGGTTCAACAGCCACATGATTACATGGACTCCTGGACAGTACCCCGTACTTCCGAATGGCGAATGAGCTCTCAACAGCCATCGGTAACCATGCAACTTGCTGCTGCCTTGTAGACTGCGCTTGGATGTGCAAAGGCTAGAGGTGCGTCCTCGATCAAAAAGCCGAGTGGTGAGGGGACACCACTTGTACCAAATTCCCAAGAAACTCCATGAAATGTCATGGAGCCGGCTTATCCTCCAAAAGGAGTCAGCCGCAGTAAAGTAAAGTAAAGTAATTCCGAGACCTGTTTTAGTTCTGTGTATCTTTGACTTACCATATAGCCTTGCGGGATTTTTGCCAATCGATTCGGCTTTATGAATTTCCCCCCCAGAAGTCCTGATTTTTCTCGAGAATATGCCAGACGTATCGTGACGTGCTTATCCATCTACCTGTGGATTTTTTTGCCATTGGGACGAATACAAACCCAGCCCGATCGAAGACAAAAAAGGAAATGGAAACTGTGACCAATCGGGTCTCTGTGAGACTGTTTGTGCACAGCTAGAACCCACGTACGCAAATGATTTCTCTCACAGCTGAGTTGTAAGCTCTCGGTGTTAGAAGAGAAATTGCCGATCTTTCGTCTAGTGCCGCAAGTCCTAAAGTTCATCTCCTGCGAGCACGGCCGCCGAAGCATTTCCGGTGGATGGCTGCAACCGCAAGATGGATGAGTTAGCAGTCTCGTGGTCGGAAAATATTATTATTGTTCGATAGCTGGGTCAGGCGACACCGCAATCTGGCCAGCAGTGGTAGGCTAGACAGCGCGAACACTGAGCGAGCCGACTTGGGTGCCGGCGCAGTGGAGAGGCCTTTTCGCGCAGGCAATCTTTATCTCGCCTTTCAGGCCATCCCGATCTCCGTTTATGCTCTCGTTCTATCGTGCACACTTCCGTTTCTCTGTAGCTCAACTGATAAGGTGGAGTGAACAAAGTGTATGGTGAAGTATGATAGCAAAAGATGTTAAGCAATAGTCGGATTGAAGCTTTTTGTGTGTAAATACCTCAGGCGAGCAGAGAAACAGACCAACACATGTGCAACTCACTTCTTCTGCAGGCAGTTCACGAGACAGCTGTAGGACACCTTTGGCCAGGCAGGCCAAACCTACGGCGTTTTGTTGCAGAAACGCGGCGTCAAAACAGCTCGCCATTCGCAGAGTAATTATCTACCAAAAACACACAAAAGAAATTTATCGGAATATCTCCATGTACATGTAAATTAGAACACTGCGACACTAGATATATATATATATATATATATATATATATATATATATATATATATATATATATGATATATATATATATATCATATAATTGAGAAGAAACAATAATAAAATATATGAACATGCTCCTAATAGTAGTATACTGTAATTACGTACTATTTACTGTGTAGTTCCACCACTCTGCACAATACGTATCTTCAGATATGCTTGTGTAGTAAGTGTTTATTCGAATCTCGCTCATAACCAATGCAAAAATATTGATAGCAAACATACAAACTTAAGTTATTATTATGTTAATAGTTAAATGCTGTGTTCTGTCGGGGAATTAGAATGTCAAAGTTGAAAGAGTTTCGCCTACACTTCACTTTCAACTCTTAAAATTCTGACCTCGTTTCCTCGAGTTAAATGCATATGCATAACAATTTGAATTTTACTATTCAATCATTTTGAGAATTGTTACAAAATTCAGAATATGCTCAACAAATATATTTGAAAAACTGCCTAAACAGATTGTAAACATAGTTGGATAAGAATAATTAATAAAAGCAGAGGAACATATGGTGTTAGCATTAGTAGCTAAATTAGCATTATAGGTACTAGTAGCAGAAGTATTAATCGTAATGATAGTAATAATAATAATAGTAGTAGTAGTGGAAGTTGTGGTAGAAGTAGTATATATATATATATATATATATATATATATATATATATATATATATATGTATATATATACGAACGCAAGAAAGTGCCGTATGTTGACTCCCCACGAATCGCGTTCGCGGTTTGTCGCTTTGCACCATCAGTTGCGCAAAGATCAGATTGTGATCCCATTTCCAAGTACACACCGATTGTGACTTCGTTTGGGCCGCGCGCGAATTCGTCCATTTCTTGCGAAGACGTCAGCATCGTTAGCTACGAACCAATGGAAATGAGGCAGGATCCAATCTTGAAATGGGAAACGGCATATCGAAAGATTGCCAGTTAAAGAAGAATAGATCGCACCGGCATTCCAGTGGTTAGTATGAACGATGCTGAAGCCTTCGGAAGCAACGGACGAATCCGCATCCAGCCAAGAAGAAGACGAACTCGTTGCGTACTTGGAAATGGGCATCAATCAACCCTTTTAACAGAAGCTAAATTTTACACAATATTACCCGAGGAAGCTGTATCTTCGATGTTAGCCTTGCCTTGAGGCTCTCTCTCTCGATTATTATCGTTACAAGACAGTGGCTATGCATGATGATGATGATGATGATGATAATGATTGTCTCAAAGCTATTGCATTTACGTCATTTGCATTTATCAAACAGCCCTTTTACAGTTAAATACTGTTTGTTGCGGAGAGCTAATATATTTATGCAAGTATGTATTAGGTGTGGCGTACTTAGTAACAAATTAGTTCAGTTGTGACCACAAGGATAAACCAAAGGCAGCATGAACGGAATGCATAATCTCCTGTGCACATTCGTTTCGCGCTTACTGGCGACTCATCAGTAGGAGCTGGTATTACGTCCTTTAACCACTATATAATTGGTAGAAGAATGTGGAATAATAGGACGGTACAATCTCCTAGACGAATGTGTAAACCTGTAATAGTGAAGCTATCATAATCTAAAGTCAACGACAATGCGACTTCAATGCTAACTCACACTATATAATATATATACCGTGTCTATAAAAGGTACCAATTCTACGGCTATTGTGTCAGTACCCGATATCAACACTATGGTACCGAAAAGGTACATGGTACTAACACTATGATTTCCGAGTCGGTACATTGTACCAACATGATGGATATAAATGTATGCTATAGTTCACCGAAATTGAAAATAAAAACTATGTCTGAACACCTGTTACTCCAGTAAATCCATACACTCTGGCCTTGATCGATATCAGTTATCACATTTCGCGGTAAACATGACATAATTCACTTCAATATATAACAGTTAAATACCGTTTGTTGCGGAGACCTAATATATATGCAAGTATGCATTAGGTGTTGCGAACCTAGTAACAAATTAGTTCAGTTCTGACCAGAAGGATAAACCAGAGACAGCATGAACGGAAAGTATAATCTCATCCACATTCGTTTCATGCTTACTGGCGACTTATCAGTAGAAGCCCTTTAACCACTATATATCAGGGTGAAGAATTTGGAATATTAGGACGGCACAATCTCCTAGACGAATGTGTAAACCTGCAATAGTAAAGCTAACATCATATAGTCTACGACAATGCGACTTCAACGCTAACTCACGCTATATAATATATATATATATATATATATATATATATATATATATATATATATATACTCGAGTCCGTAAAGAATACTAACACTATGGCTATTGTGTTAGTAACCGATACCAACATTATTGTACCGAAAAGGGACATAGTACTAACACAATGGTTTCCGAGTCGGTACATGGTACCAACTTGATGGATATCAGTGTATGCTATAGTTCACCAAAATTGAGAATTACACCAATTTCTGAACACATGTTACTCCAGTAAATCCATACACTCTGGCCTTCATTGATATCAGTTATCACATTTCGCGGTAGGCATGACATCATTCAATTCAATATATTACAGTTAAATACTGTTTGTTGCGGAGACCTAATATAAAGGCATATATACATAAAAATAAATGCATGCGTACACATGGTTAAATGTATGCACGCAATTCTACATACAGAAATATGTGAATATAAAACAACATTCCTAAACACACTTACATGCATACAATATGCATGCATAAAAACCCACACACACGTATACAAACACATAAATACACACATCCATACAAAAACACAAACATGCATAAGCACATAATTGTAAGTATCTGTCTTCCACAACGTGGGTTCCAGTAGACTCTAAAATCTGCTTAATTCCTACAGGTTTCGCGTAGCTAATTGTCTCGTTGTTAGAGAGGCTGCCCTGTCACATTATCAAGTGCGAAAATGCGAATTGTAATTATCGGCCAAACGATTGTCTGTCTACCTGTTTATCGATTTCATTCATGTACCATAATTCTTTAAATCAAGTTTGTGAGCTTGAAGTAAACACCAATCCCATTTTGGTATTTAACCAGTCGTCGAACAACATAAAAGAGACTACCGCCAGTCACACACACTATGTTGTCCGAAGTTCTGTTTAAATACTAAAATGGGATTGGTGTATACTTAAAGCTCGTAAACTTGATTTAACGTATTGTTACAACCACTCGCGCAATCAACTTTTGTTTCATAGGACGCACCATCATTCTCTCGGTCGTTTGCCAAGCACGACGTTAAAATTGTTCCCGGGCGTTGCCCCAGGACAGATCGCCCAGTCAATGATGGAATGTGCAAAAAAGTAGAGAAACTAACTCAAAATCGACACTTCTAAATACAGATGACTATACAGAAACTTACAGCATCCTCAAGCCACTTCCGGCGATCAAAATTAGTGACAGCGACCGATTGAGACTGAACAGCAACCAAATGGGTCACACGCAGCTGGTACTGATTCTCAATCAAGTCCTTGGCGCCGCTGTGCCTTGGCAGTAGACGAAGTGGCACAAACCGCCACATATCGGAAGCACAAAGTTGATTAGTCACATTGACCAATGTCGGAGAGACGCCATTTGTCGAGTGCACACTTTTATCAGTCTGACTGCTGCCTCCTACGTCGTTGTCTGTGTATCCGGATAAACGAAACAATTGGAAAAATTCAACCTACACACACAAAAATACAAACGCACGCGCGCGCGAAAAACCGAATATGTGCAAATTAGTGAACAAACAGTGGCACATGGAAGAAGCGATTCTGCATCTCGTGTGAAACAGTGGGAAATTTAAACAAGATGACTGAAAATACTAATGCATACTTATCAATGGAAAAGATTCCGAATGCTCGTAAGAGTAAACATTAAAATCAGTCAATGCAGCCTGACTAGGTATGGACGAACTATTTCGAATGTCTTGGTTATGCGTTGGTGTGGAATTACTTAAGAAATGCACGTGAACTGCTACTCTCGCCGCCCATGATTAGTGACTCGACCCAGTCTGGGATACGACCGTTTGTCTGCTTTTATCACGAATTTCTGTATATTAGTGACGTATCTGCACTGCCGAAAGCAAATCACAATTGGTTCTGCCACTGGAGACTATACCCCGTCTTTGATACGACCGTTGGTGTGCTTTAATTACACCTTTTGCCATAATGATGGCGCTGAAGGCCCATGAGAGTTTCTAATTCCACGCAGGCTAGCGAAGCGAGGTTAGAATATTACAGTTTTGACAACGCGCTACGAACATTCGAAATAGTGTTCGTTTGCAGCCCACAAATAGACATGCATGCCATGGTAATTCAACAGTAACGCATCACTACCATACGCTAGTTTAATTTTGTTCAGTATTAGTTGTAGTAGTATTAGTAGAAGTCTTAGTAGTAGTAGTCGTAGTTTTAGTAGTAGTAGTAGTAGCAGCAGAAGTAGATTTACCAGTTTTAGTATTGTTAGTAGTCTTCGTAGAAGTTACAGTAGTAGTAGCAACAGCACCAGCAGTAGCAGTAGTAGTAATAGTATAAGTAGTTGTAGTATTAGTTATAATAGTAGTATTAGTAGTAGTTATAATAGTGGTGTAAGTAGTAGTAGTAGTTATAGAGTATTAGAAGTAGTTATAATATTAGTATTAGTAGTATTAGTAATAGCAGCATCAGTAGTAGTACTAGTCATAGTAGGTTTAGTAGTAGTAGAAGTAGTAGTTTTGTTGTAGTAGTAGTACTAGTAGTTTTTGTGGCGGTAGTAGTAGTAGTAGTAGTTGTGGTGGTGGCAGTAGTATTTATAGTATTAGTATTAGTATTAGCAGTAGCAGCAATAGCAATATTAGTATTAGTTAGACTGGTAGCAGTAGTAGTAGTTTTGTTAGTATTAGTAGTAATATTATTAGTATCAGTAGTAGTCATAGTAGTTTTAGCAGTATAAGTAATAGTAGTAATATTGGTAGTAGTATTAATATTGTAGTAGTAGTAGTAGTTTTAGCGTTAGTAATAGTAGTGGCCGTAGTAATATTAGTAGTAGTAGCAGTAGCGGTATTAGTAGTTTTAGTAGTAGTATTATAAGTAGTTTTAGCAGTAATCGTAGTATTATTATTAATAGTTTTTGTTGTTGTTTTAATCGTAGTAATATTAGTAGTAGTGGTGGTCGAACAAAAGCGTATTTTTAAAAGTTTGTGTATGGTTCTCTTAAAACACAAATTAAGCATGAAAGTCAATTTCGCGTGATACTACAGAGCTACAAATTTTTCACAAGAACGATGCTTCCGTCATCTGTCTACGCCGATCTTTGGCTAGAACCGTTTCAACGAAGTCAAAATAGCAACACTTGCAGAACGCAGGGCAGTCAAAACAACAGAAGGCTTATAAATAGAGGTTGAAAAAAATATCAGCCTACGTAAAGCTAAACGTTTCTGATTAATACGCAGTAGATGAAAGGTGTAAATCGAAGCCGAATCGAATAAAGGCAATAGGGTCGGATAAGCGTCGAGGCAAATAAAAATATTTTATGCCAAGATTGTTCATGGTTGTATGATTTTGTGAGGGCTGCAATAGAGCACTTGGTCGTCCATTCCTAGCGGAGGCAATTTGTATTCTCAGTATTCCTTCTCCTGGTGTGTATTCATAGAATTTCCGGCCTGACGACCGGCAGACAAAAGCTAGTCAGTCCGAGAATGGTGGCTTCAACCTTGCTGGGTCTTAAGGGACACAACCATCGCCCAGTTCCAGGTGAAGCCTCGAGTTTTGGTTTAACTGCGCAGTAACTTTCCAGGTTAAATGTGTGGTGACGGAATGAGAGTAAGCGTGCCAGACGCGAAGGGCAAGTTTCGGCTGCTGAATGAAACTTTGGCCACTGGCATCTGGGCAGATACTGCTCATCAGCATTGGTTGGCAAACTATCTAGGGGAAGGAAAACTCCGAATACACGCCATCCTCACTAGGAATAGGCTACTTGGCGTTATTTTACAGTCCACGTATAACCACATGAACGACTTATGGTGATATGGCAGTGACGCATTAGTCACTTTTGGCTTTTGTATGTCTAGGCATGTGTCACGATGATGACGATGATGATGATGATTCCTTCTCCTAAATCTTGTCTTGCTTAAAGCTGATGAGGCCATTTTTGTGGTGTGCAGTCTTAGTTTATCTCACTTTAGTGTTATCTCGGTAAATACACTCATTGTAACTTGGACCTTACACACATAAGCCGCACTAATCATTTGCTATTGACATTTTTTTCTGTTTTTTGTTATGCTTCATATGGTCATGAGACTGTGAAGCATTTGTAACTACTGGCTTATTTTATTGGTAGACATGAGAATAATAATAATAATAATAACAAAAACAATAATAATAATAATAATAATAATAATAATAATAGTAATAATAATAATAGTAATAATAATGATAACAACAACAATAATAATAATGATAACAATGATGAATACGACAATGATCTTGTTGATAAAATGGTTTTTGCTGCTGCTGCTGATGATAATTTGGATGATTATAATGATGACAATTATGATGGAGATGATAATGATGCTGGAATGGATGTTGCTGCTGCCGCTGATGATGATAATTTGGATGATTATAATGATGACAATTATGATGAAGCTGGGATAGATGTTGCTGCTGCTGATGATGATGATAATTTGGATGATTATAATGATGACAATTATGATGAAGATGATGATGTTGGCTATAATGTTGATGATGATACAGCTTATGATTATAATATTAATAACGATGATGTTGATGAGGATGCGGTTGACGATGATTATAATAATTATCTAGGTAATGATGCTGATGATGATGCTGATAATTTGGATGATTATAATGATGACAATCATGATGAAGGTGATGATGATGATGATGTTGGCTATAATGTTGATGATGATACAGCTTATGTTTATGATTTTAATGATGATGTTGATGAATATGCTGATGATGATAAAAATACTGATCTTGGTAATGATGCCGATGACAATGGT
This sequence comes from Eudiplozoon nipponicum, assembly GCA_029291075.1. Lineage (NCBI taxonomy): Eukaryota > Metazoa > Platyhelminthes > Monogenea > Mazocraeidea > Diplozoidae > Eudiplozoon > Eudiplozoon nipponicum. The sequence goes on along the minus strand of JAQBSW010001998.1, from coordinate 13,556 downwards.
GCAGTTGATGATACTGCTGCTGATGATGAAAATGAAAATTATTATTAGTTTAGTTTATGATACTGACGGTTATGATGTTGATTCTGATGATGATGGTTATCATATTAATGATGATAATAACAAAGAGGAGTAGGAGGAGGTTGATGATGATGAAGAGGAGGAGGATGATGATGATGATATTTAAAATAGTAATGATTAGAATTTGACCCGAAATGCATAAAAAATTCGTAACACGAGTTCTAAACAAAAGTGACCTATTTACTCGGTCGAGAACGCAACTACGTGGAAAAATAAAGTATCCAAAATTATTTTCAAAATTAATCAAACTTACTAGGCATGTTGAATGAGCCTCATCCATACCCGTAATACCGCATACTTACTTTTTCTTTACTTTACTGCGGCTGACTCCTTTTGGAGGATAAGCCGGCTCCACATTTCATGGAGTTTCTTGGGAATTTGGTACAAGTGGTTTCCCCTCACCAAAATGTGCTCATTGTGTCGTACAAGCATTAACGGAAGTTCGGGTCAAGCACGTATCGGGTTATGGAACAGCCTATGCCTACAAAATGGGATTCAACAGAACTTTTAAAGACGTACACAGTGTTCCGTCATCCCAGTGAATCCCAGTTCATAAAGGTAAACCGTTGCATAATGACGTGATCGACATTGCGAATAACAATGGCATGCCGCGAGATAGCTTGTCTAGCCTTTCAAGGCAACGACCCGATACCGTCCGGATTTCCTTAACAGAATAGCAAAACATCTGGTGTGAAGTCCTGCTGCTTCACTGCCGTATAGCAATGCAACATCCGCATTAATACGTGCGTTCAGAGGTTAGTCTGACACAAACAGAACGGACGATAGCCGTGACTGACACGCATGCTACCACTTCATCGCCACCGATTTAACACGACCTGAGTACAGCGAGGAAACCACGAACTGGAGGCCACACGTGATACGAGATATGGGTTTCCCAGTAGCACCCAAAAGATTCACCCTCCTTTTACCAGTAAAACTAACCTGGTCTCATAGGTCATTGGGGAGGAAATTTCCGTGACTACGAACTCAAATGTCTAGCTTAACTTTGGTTCATAGGTAAGAGTAACAATAAAGTGAATCCTGTGGTCGGCGAAGTTTACCAAAGGCAGCCAAAGCGATGCTTATTGTTGACTTTATCTATATTGCTTGGGTCGTTAATGCGGATTCCCTGAGAATTTATTATTAATGTGTCATCAAGCCACAGTCAAAGTGTTCGTTTGTGCAGTGAATACTGTTAGTAAATTTTCCAATCCTTCAGAAGCCATCTTGTTTAACTAAACAGAAATACTTTATTCTTGATCACTTATTTATATGATTTTGCTCCTACAACGCACACATTACTCCCCAAGTATTTAGTAGGAAAAGGACGCAATACCGGCTCTTCAGATGAGCCCCCAGTTAGCACGAAACGAATGTGCAAATGAGGTTATAGCTTTCGTTCACGCTGGGGTTCATTTATTCTACTGGTCATAATTGAACTAATTTGTTACTAGGTGCGCAACACCTAATACATAATTGCATATATATATATATATATATATATATATATATATATATATATATATATATATATATTTGAGCTCTCCGCAACAAACAGTTTCTGAATTGTTATATATTTCATTGAATGATGTCAAGGTTACCGCGAAATGTAATGACTGCTATCGATTACGGCCAAAATGCACGGATTTAATAGAGTAACAGGTGTTCAAAAATATTTGTAATTCTCATTGAAATCCATCGTGTTAGCCTTATGTACCGACTCCGCAACCATAGTGCTGGTATCATGAACCGACTCGATAACCAATGTTTTGGTATCATGTACCAGCTCCGCAACGATAGTGTTGGTATCATGTACCAGCTCGGCAACAATAGTGTTGGTATCATGTACCAGCTCGGCAACCATAGTGTTGGTATCATGTACCGAGTTGGCACCCAAAGTTTTGGTATCATGTACCGAATCGGCAACCATAGTGTTGGTATCATGTACCTATTCGGCAAACATAGTGCTGGTATCATGAACCTATTCGGCAAACATAGTGTTGGTATCATGTACCTATTCGGCAAACATAGTGCTGGTATCATGAACTTATACTGCAAACATAGTGCTGGTATCATGTATCGAATCGGTACTCAAAGTTTCGGTATCATTTACCGAATCGGCAACCAAAGTATTGGTATCATGTACATATTCGGCAACCGTACTGCTGGTATCATGAACCAAATCGGTAACCAAAGTTTTGGTATCATGTACCCATTCGGCAACCGAAGTTTTGGTATCATGTACCAGCTCGGCAACCATAGTGTCGGCATCATGTACCAGCTCGGCAACCATAGTGTTCGTATCATGTACCTATTCGGCAACTATAGTGTTCGTATCATGTACCGAATCGGTACCCAAAGTTTCGGAATCATTTACCGAATCTGCATGCAAAGTTTTGGTATCATGTACCAGCTCGGCAACCATAGTGTCGGCATCATGTACCAGCTCGGCAACCATAGTTCTGTTATCATGTACCTATTTGGCAACCATAGTGCTAGTATCATGTACCTATTCGGCAACCATAGTGTTCGTATCATGTACCTAGTTGGCAACCATAGTGCTGGTATCATTTGCCTATTCGGGAAATGATGTACCGGTATCAGGAACCAAATCGGTAACCAAAGTTTTGGTATCATGTACCCATTCGGCAACCAAAGTTTTGGTATCATGTACCTATTCCACAACCATAGTGATCGTATCATGTATCTATTCGGCAATTATAGTGTTCGCATCATGTACCTATTCGGTAACTATAGTGTTCGTATCATGCACCTATTTGTCAGCCATAGTGTTCGTATCATGTACCTATTTGGCAACTATAGTTCTAGTATCATGTACCTATTCGGCAACCATAGTGTTCGTATCATGTACCTAGTTGGCAACCATAGTGCTGGTATCATTTGCCTATTCGGGAAACATTGTGCCGGTATCATGTACCGAATCGGCACCCAAAGTTTTGGTATCATGTACCTATTCGGCAAGCATAGTGCTGGTATCATGTACCGAATCGGTACTCAAAGTTCCGATATCATTTACCGAATCGGCAACCAAAGTATTGGCATCATGTACATATTCGGCAACCGTACTGCTGGTATCATGAGCCGAATCGGTAACCAAAGTTTTGGTATCATGTACCCATTCGGCGCCCAAAGTTTTGATATCATGTACCAGCTCGGCAACCATAGTGTCGGCATCATGTACCAGCTCGGCAACCATAGTGTTGGTATCATGTACATATTCGGCAACCATAGTGTTCGTATCATGTACCTATTCGGCAACTATAGTGTTCGTATGATGTATCTATTTGGCAACCATAGTGCTGGTATCATGAAACTATTCGGCACCCAAAGTTTTGGTATCATGAACCTATTCGGCAAACAAAGTGCTGGTATCATGTACCGAATCGGTACTCAAAGTTCCGGTATCATTGAAAGAGTTTCCTTGATGCGCAACTGGAATAATTGTAATTACCTGATCTGCGTTTTGACTAACGCAGCTTTCATTGTTCCAGTAATTTTCTTTTTCTATGATATTTCGATCTTCATTACCGAAGATCTTCATCAGATGCATTTCATTTGTTTCGTGAAATGCATCTGATGAAGATCTTCGGTAATGAAGATCGAAATATCATAGAAAAAGAAAATTACTGGAACAATGAAAGCTGCGTTAGTCAAAACGCAGATCAGGTAATTCCGGTATCATTTACCGAATCGGCAACCAAAGTATTGGTATCATGTACCCATTCGGCCACCGAAGTTTTGGTATCATCTACCAGCTCGGCAACCATAGTGTCGGCATCATGTACCAGCTCGGCAACCATAGTGTTAGTATCATGTACATATTCGGCAACCATAGTGTTCGTATCATGTACCTATTCGGCAACCATAGTGTTCGTATCATGTACCTATTCGGCAACTATAGTGTTCGCATCATGTACCGAATCGGTACCCAAAGTTTCGGAATCATTTACCGAATCTGCATGCAAAGTTTTGGTATCATCGTAGCTCGGCAACCATAGTGTCGGCATCATGTACCAGCTCGGCAACCATAGTCTCTGCTATCATGTACCTATTCTGGCAACCATAGTGCTGGTATCATGTACCGATTCGGCAACCATAGTCTTGTATCATGTACCTATTTATCAACCATAGTGCTAGTACCATGTACCTTTTCGGCAACCATAGTGTTAGTATCATGTACCTAGTTGGCAACCATAGTGCTGGTATCAGTTGCCTATTCGGGAAACATTGTGGCGGTATCATGTACCGAATCGGCACCCAAAGTTTTAGTATCATATACCTATTCGGCAAACATAGTGCTGGTATTATGTACCGAATCGGTACTCAAAGTTCCGGTATCATTTACAGAATCGGCAACCAAAGTATTGGTATCATGTACATATTCGGCAACCGAACTGCTGGTATCACGAACCGAATCGGTAACCAAAGTTTTGGTATCATGTACCCGTTCGGCAACCAAAGTTTTGGTATCATGTACCAGCTCGGCAACCATAGTGTCGGCATCATTTACCAGCTCGGCAACCAAATTTTTGGTATAATGTACCTATTCCACAACCATAGTGATCGTATCATGTATCTATTCGGCAATTATAGTGTTCGTATCATGTACCTATTCGGAAACGATAGTGTTCGTATCATGTACCTATTTGGAAAACATAGTGCTGGAATCACGTACAGAATCGGTAACCAAAGTTTCAGTATCATTTACGGAATCGGCAACCAAAGTTTTGGTATCATGTACATATTTGGCAACCATAGTGCTGGTATCATGTACCGGCTCGGTAACCATAGAGTTGGTATCATGTATTGACTCAGCAACCAAAGTGTTGATATCATGTACCGGTTCGGCAACCATAGTGCTAGTATAATGTACCGAATCGGTACTCAAAGTTCCGGTATCATTTACGGAATCGGCAACCAAATTATTGGTATCATGTACATATTCGGCAACCGTACTGCTGGTATCATGAACCGAATCGGTATCCAAAGTTTTGGTATCATGTACCCATTCGGCAGCCAAAGTTTTGGTATCATGTACCAGCTCGGCAACCATAGTGTCGGCATCATTTACCAGCTCGGCAACCAAAGTTTTGGTATAATGTACCTATTCCACAACCATAGTGATCGTATCATGTACATATTCGGCAACCATAGTGTTCGTATCATGTACCTATTCGGCAACTATAGTGTTCGTATCATGTACCTATTTGGCAAACATAGTGCCGGTATCACGTACAGAATCGGTAACCAAAGTTTCGGTATCATTTACGGAATCGGCAACCAAAGTTTTGGTATCATGTACATATTTGGCAACCATAGTGCTGGTATCATGTACCGGCTCAGTAACCATAGAGTTGGTATCATGTATTGACTCAGCAACTAAAGTTTTGATATCACGTACCGGTTCGGCAACTATAGAGTTGGTATCATGTACGGACTCAGCAACAAAATTTTGTTATCATCTACCGGCTAAGCAACCATAGAGTTGGTGTCATGTACCTTCTCAGCAACCAAAGCTCAGGTATCATGTAGCGAATGGGCAACCAAAATTTTGGTATCATGTACCGACTCAGCAACCTTAGAGTTGGTATCGTGTACCGAATCAGCAACGAAAATTTTTGTATCATGTACCAGCTCGGCAACCATAGCGTTGGTATCATGTACCGAATAGGCAACCAAATATTTGGTATCATGTACTGGCTTGTCAATCTTTGAAATGGTATCATGTACCGAGTCAGCAGCAAAAGTTTTGGTATCATGTACCTATTCGGCAACCATAGTGTTGGTATTATTGACTGACTTGGCAATCATAGTGTTAGTACCATATACCTTTTCGGTACTATAATGTTGGTGTCGGTTACTAGCACAATAGCCATAGTGTTAGTATCCTTTACAGACTCGGTATATATATTATATAGTGTGAGTTAGCATTGAAGTCGCATTGTCGTTGACTTTAGATTATGTTATATTCACTATTACAGGTTTACACATTCGTCTAGGAGATTGTAACGTCCTATTTTCTCACATTCCTCACCCAAAAATATAGTGGGTAAAGGGTGTAATACCGACGTCTACTGCTAAGCACGAAACTAAAATATAAATTAGATTGTACGTATTGTTTATGCTGACTTTGGTTTAACCTTCTTGTCCTACTTAAACTATTTTGCTACTAGATACACAATAAATAATTTCTTTGTATTTTAGGCAAAAAGAAGAAAATCGCAAATTATGCACTTTAACCAATCAAATTTGGACATATTTCAGCAAATATGATCTTTCATATAAAATTACTTGTTAAAGGCTATACCTGCTGCTTTGGTCGTAAGAAAACGCGGAGTCTCGACAAAAGAAAGCCTAATCTGTCAAGTCGATTGCATAGAGCCGCCGTTTTGCCTACTGGTTGCTCACGCTGCAATGCAAGACAGATGGAGGTCGCCAGGTAGGAGCAGTACTGCCAGCATACCTCGGATGTGCATAGCCTGCGAGATTATGACGTTAAAAGTAAAAGTGAAACATCATAAGAAGGAAATTGAGATTTAAAAAAGATAAAAATGATAGTGCCTTGCCTTGAAGCTGACTTGGCCAAACCGGTGTTGTGTAGAGGTTTAGTTTGCCTCACTTCTGACAGTAACACAAAAGTTACTAAATAAGCGTAACCATGATTTTCTTTCGTGGATGGTCGATTTGCTCTCTTGGATCCTACTGATGAGTCGCCAGTAAGCACGAAACGAATGCACACGAGATTATACTTTCCGGCCATGCTGTATTTGGTTTATCCTTGTGGTCACAACTGAATTAAGTTGTTACTAGGTTCGCAACACCTAATACATACTTGCATATATATTAGTTCTACGCAACAAACAGTATTTAAATCTAACATGTCTACTAATATTTCTTGTGATTTGTGTCGATCAGATTCTTGTTTAAATCTACCCAATTGGTAAACAAAATACACATATCAGTACACACAAACATACATATACACACACATATATATATATATATATATATATATATATATATATATATATATATATATATATATACACACACACACAAAATCGTAATTTTTTGTAAATTCATAAGTAATAAATTTTCGTTTAAAAAGGTGAAGAGTTAAATCAATCAAAAATGACTGTTCTAGAAAATGAAGACTATTTTTAATTTGGCTGTAAAAATATCAATAAACATGACTGTCAAACTGAAAATAGTGTTTAACACATACAGGAATAAAAATTTACCTCAAATTCTCCGTGTTTATATATATATATATATATATATATATATATATATATATATATATATATATATATATAATGCTAACAATTGGTTGGATGTAAGGTAATCTGCTAAAACCAATCTAGAAATATCAAAAGACGCGTACGAACGAGTAATTTTATAGCTATGTATATTTTTTCCCAAATTCGGAGGAATCGTGTGGTTGCCCCTCACAGCGGGACCTGATAAATGAACACGGATAGTCAGAGGACGTGAAATAAACTTCAGAAAAATTGATCTACAAAGCGAAGCTGAGACGAGAAGACTCCATTCAAAGTCAACGTCAAATCAAATCGGTATAATTACCTGGCCAAAAAACACCAGACATCTGTAGCTAAGAGGCACGCAAGTTGAGATCCATTCAAAATTGCATCTAGTAGGCTCGATTCCTGCCAACAGACACCAAAAACAATAAGTTCGACAACAATAAGTTTATACAAATTAACTAGGTAATAAGAAAAGAAAGCAAGCAATCCAGCTCCAAATTACAAATAATTAATTAATATTTTTTCTATTGTTAAGAAAATATCAGTATAAGAATTCCACTTCGTAAAAAATATGCAAGCTAGATACCACAGAGGGAGAACGCCAGCCCAATAAAGACCAACAGAAGCTAGTTTTTAATTTATAGGTGTTTAGAATATTCAGATTGCATTAATTAAAGAAAGGGGCAGAAATTATTAAAGCCATTTTTAGAATGAAGGTTGCGATCATTATGTAAACATTTGATCCATTATGCACATACTTACTTTACTTTACTTTACTGCGGCTGACTCCTTTTAGAGGATAAGCCGGCTCCATTGATTTCACGGAGTTTCTTGGGAATTTGGTACAAGTGGTGTCCCCTCACCACTCGGCTTTTTGATCGAGGACGCACCTCTAGCCTTTGCACATCCAAGCGCAGTCTGCAAGGCAGCAGTAAGTTGCATGGTTGCCGGTGGCTGTTGAGAGCTCATTCGCCATTCGGAAGTACGGGGTACTGTCCAGGAGTCCATGTAATCCTGTGGCTGTTGTCCCATACACTTGTTAATAGAAATTAAGCATTGTACAGTGTAGAACTGGCTCCATGCAAAAATAGCGGTTAGGGTGTTACATGCAATGAACTGAGGGTACATTGAAGAGACTTTAAATGGACTTCATACGAAATCCAAAAGATGGGTGCGCGCAAGGCTGTTACACGGCAGATTTTCAGCAGTTGTTGCTGAACCTCGTGTGCTGTTTAGGCCCAACAATTGTTGATCCATCGGCGCATGGCAAGTGAACGCTCTTGTTCGCGATATAGTGAGATACGCGCAGTTTAGCATGTCCCATCCCAACACGAGTGATCCAACTTGACGTGTCGCCATTTTTGTGAACGTTTGTAAATGCAAAAGTCCAACCAGACAGGGAAGTGGGGAGATGTCGTTTGGCGATGATAGATTCGGTATAGTCAACTTGGTACACGGACGGAAAATCGTTCACACACAGCCTCGCCTCCACTTCGCTAATGAAAATAGTGATTTCATTGAAATGTTTTTATGTGTGGAATCGGGCATTAAACAGGATTCGAGCTTCCCAATGATGTGAACACGAAACTGATTTAAAACAGCGCGTGAAACCGGGCTCACTTAGCATTGTTACCAAGGCAGTTGGACTGTTGACGTAGAACCATACTCCGATAGACCTCATTCCAATAAGCAGATAATGGTTGTCCTCTGTCAAGGATACGACAGCGTACTACGATGGCTTTATTGAATCATTCATAAAGTCTGACCGAATATTTATGCGTGGGAAAGCCTGAAGAAACGCCTACGATTTTGGATGGCCATCTTTAGCTACAGCATTTTTGAAGTTATTCGCTGATAAAATATGACAACGTATTTCATAACACCGCCATCACCATGCAGAAGTCCAAACCTCAGGTTTATATATTCACGTATGAAGCTTCCAGACAGAGAATCATACTGAAATCCAAATCGATACCCGTGTATTCTTAAATCAAGTAATAATAGAGACTAATTTACAGGCATACACATTTTTAAAGTTAATATTTTGCGGTGTGTAAGCATTCGGGTTCTCAATGCCGCGTTTTGCGTACGCGGGTAATAGCTGTTCACGGGCAGTTACACAAAGATCCGATTTGTCAATATTTCCAATTTTGTTTTGTCTTTGATCGGGTTGACTCATTTTTACTTCAATTGGAAATGCGGTTCTATCACATCTTTGTTTACTGGCGACGTTTCGGTGCCTACTTTCCAGCACCATCATCAGGCAACACAACACTGATCACAATAGCAGATTTAAGCAAATGTGGTAACCTCGTTCCAAAACCATTCTATTTATATATATTTGACTCAACACTATTTTAATCATAGAATTTGTCTCAGTAGCTAAACTCAATATATAACTTTTTATAATTAGCAGACCAATCATTACCTCACCTATACATCATCTCATCTCGTATGCAAAATATTTAAGGGGAGAAAGACAGTATCGAACCTTTTGTTATTTGTTATAACTGTATTGCTACTATGTCACGGTAATCAAAATTCAAAAATGATAAAACTCAAATCTTGACTGTCATATACTGTATTTTATTTAAAGCCGGGAGCTCTAATGTATACAATGGTGTGTGAGGTATTGCGCACATAGCAACAAATTAGTTCAAATATGGAGCAGCAAGTTACGTAGATGGATTTTGATTACCGTGACATAGTAGCAAAACAGTTATAACAAACAACAAAAGGTTCGATACTGTCTCTCTCCCCTAAAATATTCTGCATACGAGATGAGATGATGCATAGGTGAGGTAATGATTGGTCTGCTAATTATAAAAAGTTATATATTGAGAGTTACTGAGACAAATTCGATTAAATAGTGTTAGTCAAATATATATAAATAGAATGGTTTTGGAACGAGGTTACCACATTTGCTTAAATCTGCTATTGTGATCAGTGTTGTGTTGCCTGATGATGGTGCTGGAAAGTAGGCACCGAAACGTCGCCAGTAAACAAAGATGTGATGGAACCGCATTTCCAATTGAAGTAAAAATGAGTCAACCCGATCAAAGACAAAACAAAATTGGAAATGGTGACAAATCGGATCTTTGTGTAACTGCCCGTGTACAGCTATTACCCGCGTACGCAAAACGCGGCATTGATAAATAGGCTAGTGACTTTTTTGCAACATACTGAATCCTAATGAGAAGCAATAAAACTATTAGGAAGATATATCACACTATTGCCTTAATTTGTTTCAAAATATTATTCAGATCATTGTTAAGAAAAGCAACAGGGAATATTTGTTATAGGCTAGAAATAGATTTTGTATAAAAAGTCTAATGTCATCTGTGTAATATATAATATAATAATGAGAAACAATACAAAAGTTAAGAAATATTATTGCAGTTTCGCATCAATTTGTGTTGAAATATTTTTCAGCTCATTGGTAAGAAAAGTAACAGGGGAAATTTTTCTATATCAGAAACGGATTCTGAATAAAACGTGTAATGTTTTCTGTGTAAAATGTTAAATATGATGTCAAATAATATACAGGTTAAGAAAAATTGTCGCATTTTCGCATCAATTTGCGTCGAAATATTTTCAGCTCATTGGCATGAAAATAACATGATATTTCTCAGATTAGTAAAGTACATTGATAAAAAAGAATAACGATTTTTTACAACATATTGAAACTAGGCAGATTATAATGATAAAGTGTATGATAAATTATGTACCGTGTTTTATAGAATATAAATAAAGACCCGACGATTAAATTTCATTGTGAGCTTAAGACTGTAGTATAAAAATTGATTAAGTCAAAGCAATAAGACTCGGAACTTTGGATCGCATCAATAGAACGTGACAGAACCTCTCCGATAGTATATTTTTTAGCCAAGATTCATGAAAAGTTAGTCCAATTTGAATAATTTTGATTGTTCTAAATTCACCAATTTTTAAAATTCATAAATATCTATAGAAGAGAATTATAAAATATTCATAAGTTTTAGATTATACTTTAAAGAACATTCCTCACGTTATTGACATTATTAGTAAATACAATTTGATGGAAAGTGATTAACTGGATGTTGTATCGATATATGCTAACGTCTCGGTTCAAGTGGCGTTAAAATTTATGAAATATTGTCCAATAGTGCCCGGAGATAATAGAGGGCTGAAAAATGACGTTAAGATACATTATTGAACTGTTAAATATTTGTATCTCCTCTACATACTTTATTTAAAGGAAAGGGTTATATAAAAAAAACAAGGTGTCACTATAGGACAACCACTACCAATCCCGGCCGCTAATACTTTTACGCATTATTTTTAATAATATCTGTTGTTACAAGTACCTCTCAAACAAAACTTGTTTATGAGGTTCCTAGATAATATTTAATTAATTTCGAATCATAGGGATAATGCGTTGGGGTAATTTATGGAGTTAGCCAATCAGCTGGAAGAATTAAAATTTATAGTAGATAAAGAGAAAAATGGGGGCATCATTATTTATGGATATAAAATTAATGTGAAATGGATTCAGATTAGAAAAATGTATTTTTAGGAAAGATATTTACACGAGCACGCCAATCAATTGTTTATTCAGTCACACATATGAAATGAAAAATGGCCTTTCTAAATCCATGATAATAAGGAATCCTAAAATAATAGATTTTAAATATACAGATAAAGAAGTGATGAGACTGAAAAAAATGTTTTGAATAAATGATAATCCGACAATAATAATAGAGAGGCTAACGAAGAGATTTTGTTAAGATTTATGAGAAAATAATAAGACCAGTAAAGCTAGAAGCAGAATTAGCAAAGCGCAAAATTATGGTATCACCTGATTCACAATTGAGTAGGAAAATAAGAATAATGACAGCTAAATACAACATAAAAAATAGTTTTAAGACAATTAAATACTATAGGAAATAGGCTACCGAGCCAGGAAAGAAAAAACATAAACCCTCGATACATCAGGAGGATAGGCGATAACTTGCAAAGATTGTAAGCTCATGTGTAGAGGCCAAATCATGTGTCCAGTAAAGATACGTAGAGGGGAACACAACGCCATGCAGATACGTCCAAATATAATGTTCAGATTTAGCCCTTTTTGTATTAACAAACTTGATATGTACAAATAGATATGAATGAATATTTTTATATTTAAATAAAGTGCGGGTATATTAGTGTAAATATTTAAAAAAAATATTTTTAATAAAAAAATCTAAACATGTTTTCTGATAAAACTATATACATTATGAATCATAGATAATTGAATGTCGATTTTGCTTATATTTATTTTATAAACATACGAAAATATAAATAAGTTTTATACACATATATTTATGATTTAATATTTTTATATAAGGTGAGATGAAAATTACGTATGAACTCTTGCTATTGATTATGATTTACTATAAAAATGCATAATTAAATATATGGTTTGTACACGTATATATCGGCATTTTATATTTTTATATAGTGTTTGGTTAAAGATATGAATACAGAATGTCTGATAGAGTATTTGCATTGTTAAACTTATGCGAACTCATAATTATTCGTCCATTTTATATACGCATTACTATAAATGAATGGTTCACATTCCAATATATATTCCAATGCCGTGTTTTGCATACGCGGGATGTAGCTTTGCACCAACAGTTTCATAAAATCCGATTGATCACAATTTCCATTTCCTTTTTGTCTTCGATCGGGCTGAGTTTGTATTCATCCCAATGGAAATGCGGTTCTATCAAAAAGATGTGATAGAACCACATTTCCATTGGGACGAATACAAATTTAGCCCGATCGAAGACAAAAAGGAAATAGAAATAGTTATCAATCGGATTTTTGTGAAACTGATGGTGCAAAGCTACAACTCGCGTACGCAAAACGCGGCATTGAAAAATATGAAGCTGGCACACCGCAATGAAATTTAAAATAAATATTCCACTATATATTTGGATAATTAGTTATTTTATACAGGATGTAGATATATATATATATATAAATAAATATATATATATATATAAATATATATATAAATATATATATATATATATATATATAAAATATATATTTTATATATATATATATATATATATATATATATATATATATATATATATATATATATATTAGTGCTGTCAAACGATTAATCGCGATTAATCGCATCCAAAATAAAAGTTTTTGTTT
>JAQBSW010001997.1:0-114914 GCA_029291075.1 Eudiplozoon nipponicum | reverse complement strand
TGGTGGTAACAGTTATTTAAATCAAGTTTGCGAGCTTGAAGTAAACACCAATCCCATTGTATTTAACCAGTCGTCGAACAACATGGCAAAACTACCGCCAGTCGCAACGCACTGACGCGGAAAATAATGAACACGGCTTTACCCTGCATGCGTCGGAGTTTGATGCTGCTGACCAGCTTACCATTGTCCTAATAAATCGGTTAAATACAAAGAACTGGTGTTTGTCTCAAGCATGTCAGGTGTTCGTATCGCCTACCATGCAATCACTACTTTTTCATTGGTATGGCCTAAATGTGTGAAGAAAGTTGCAAAAAATGTTATGTTCGTGAAAGCATATAAATTGTGCAGCCGAAATTTCTAGTCAAGTACAATGTACGTGAGACCACTGAAAGTGAGATCCGAATATCTGAATTTACATAATTTATATACGCATTGCGGTTAGATAATCACTATTCGGTTTGCTATCGTGCTCTGTTGATGAACATGATAGATCAAAACATGTCAGTATGTGACTGACGGTAATTTTTCTACCTAGTTCGACGACTTGTTAGATACCATGGGTTGTTTTTTTTCAAGCTAGCAAACACGATATAAAGAATAGTCACTACCCAAGCAATCAATGATCAATTCATTATAAAACTTATGTAAATGTTGCTAAAGTTGCAAAAAGTTCGTTAAAGTATCTCTTTTTAGCGTTAGCCAGTGAACAACACAGACAATTGATGACTTACTATACAGTGTGCTAATGTGACCAAAATATTTGTTAATAGGTAAAACACACAAGTATCTGCTGAGCCCTATTTAGCATGCTGTTCATCATACGCACAGTTTATCTTTAACCACAGTTTTTAGGAAGCCACAGACAACCTATTTCTCACAATTTGCCGTCTCATAGGGAGCACACATCTTTTAATCATTGAAGTAATCTATGTTCATCAGTTTCATCAAGCCATATTTCTAATAAGCATGTTTAATACCATGTTCAATATGCGTTTATGTACGAATCATAATACATACTGATTTTCTCTCGATGATTTTATACAACTTTATGGTGAAGGCTTAACTAATAATGACAATCAGCCTTCAGAATAGGCAAGACTTGCTCGAATTGCTGACAACCTTCTGACTAAAAATGGTCTGCTAGATTGGCATTCGCGCCAGGATGTCATTATGCTTTGGGTAAGATTGGCACCGAACAGTAACTCAAATCTTGACCCCATCTTTGTCAGTTACGTATGTTTTCTGAAGAATTTTTTGCTGCGTTATTTATCCATTAATATTTAAATGTGTCACGTCCGCACAACGTATAGCAAGTCAACAATTGTTTGCATTTATATTTATATATATATATATATATATATATATATATATATATGTGTGTGTATATATATGCATATATTTATATATATACAAAAAACTAATTGAATACCATTGTCTGTGATGCTCTGATCCTTTTGACTATGCGACAAAGACTGCACAGGTTGAGTTGACTGCGTCCTTTCTACGTTGTCTCCTGATGGAGAGGGCACGACATTCGAGACCTTGTTTAGAGCAGCCAAAAGACTCGGCATTTGGTGATGGCGTTTGGCTAAAGCTTTAAGACCGGAAAATGCCATTCGATCTGTCTGAGTGGGTGCGCCATTGTTACCAACTTTCAGATTGGTACCGGATTGACTGGAATTGCTCAGCGACTTAATACTTTTTTCATTTTTACTATCACTATTGCACTCTTCACTACAATTTTCACAACCATCTTCATTAGAAGAATCTGCATTCTGCGGGATTAGTAAACTACGGCGATGCTCTGGAAGTAGACTGATGCATATTTGAACATTAGGAAATAGAGTCGCCAGTACAGTATCCTGAAAATATATTCAGCCACCCAGTGATCTGATATAATTACGATTGCCAACAATAAACTTTTAATACAATTAGCGAAAATGTGCAATTATTAAAAATAGAGTGTTGACTAAGTCATCTAAATTTTCATCGCAAATTATCAGCATAGAAAATGGCAGCAGCCAAGCTCTTAAATCAGTTGATTTGCACGATACAATGCTGTAAAGTCACACTCTCACTGATGTGTGCATTTATTTCGTCGTATTGTCTTTTTTCAGTGTAAATTTAACAGCAATTGCGCACGCTTTCGTCTACTCTTTTGGAGTTACGTCAAAGTGCAGAAAACCGTTCGAAAATGCACACTTAAATATTCCAAAAAGAAGAAAATACAACGAAAAGGATTATAATAATCCTTTTACACAAAAAATGACCAGCTATACTAAATAGAATTAAGGGATTTCATATATTTTGCACATCATGATAGCAGCAATATTTTAACAAGCAGAACAGTTAGCATCACGCATAGAAGTTCCAATCCTTTTTGAGTAATTCAGTAATTCTCTCGAAATTTTCCCACGAATGTCATTTTAGACATATCACCAGTAATATGTGAAACAAAAGCTTTTACAGAACAAACAGTGGCGATTAAATTTAATGAACATTTAAACAAACTTTTATTAACTTTCTTTCTATTTGTATGTTGAAAAATAATGCAGAAGACTATCAAACACAAAACTTACCATAAAGTCAAAATTAACAACAAACAAACACGCCGAGAATAAATCGTTTAGTGCCAAATTCCAACAAAGGATAATGGGAGCAGAATCTTAACAAACATGCACGAACATTTTTCACATTATCAGACACAGAACATGCAAAAGCATTAGCTTAAGCATCAACCAATTTACTCAGAGTTAAAATAAACAGTCACACAAGCATTAAATTTCACCGCATAACTAGAACAAAATAAAATAATATTTTAGGCTAAATAAAGGCCCATATAAATGAATACCACTTACCTGATTATCTGGTTGCGATCCGATATGTTTGCATCCGCTGTCTTCCTGATTTTTCTCCATAATTTTCAATATCCGGTCATGGATATCTTTTTCAATGGAAAGCTCATATTATACTAAGTTGACAATCAATATGTCAAGTGGAAATATTAGTTTAAACTGCCCCATTTATATTTGTTGTTAGATCTGTTAAACATAACGTTTTTTTTAAATAATAAAATGCTAGGAAAGTGTATGCTAAATTGGTTTGTGTATATTTCTGCATGTGTACACGCTTCGAAATGAGATTACAGTGATTTAGTCACAATTAATGACAAATCAATAGATAAGCGTACGCCATGCGTGCGTGTATGTATTCTCGTTTGTTTTTGATTGAGTAATCACCTACTGCACGTGTACACTCATCCCAGTGAAATTACAGCGATTTAGCAACATCTGACTAATCAGTTGATAAGCGTATGCCACGTCTGTTTGTTTGTGTTGCGTGTTAGCGTTTGCTTAAGACTTAAGAAATAATCTGTTACATGTAATTAACGGCACGTGTAACAGAAATTCACATGAAACTAAAATGATAACTGCCATTTCCTAACTGCACACGTCAGACCTATTTTTACACGTACTCTCCTAAATGAAGTAATTACGAGTGGCATCCCGATGAGGAGGGGGCAAGATACTGTGAATACAGTAAATAATTTAGAGTTAGCAAAATCTAATTAGAAACTAAAAAGTATTCTTCTAGGGTAGATAGTTAAAATAAAAAATAAAAAGGGGTCGTAAAAGAAATTGAAAATTGTCTGATAAAGAAAGATGCAAACATAAATGTTTGTTATAAAGTGCTACACTAACAACAGAACGTAAGATAACAGATAAAATAAGATAACAAGTAATCAAGGATGAAATAATAAGAAAATCAAAAATAAATTAGGCGATATTGAATTACTCACTCTCCATCTCTGTAAGTTAATATCAGTCCAGTGTTCTTATTCTTTTACTTGAGCGAGTTTCTGATTCTGATTCTGATTCGTGCAATCTTCGTTTTCTACCATTATTTAGTGCTGTATTCCAAATAGGACCTAGTGATTTTTCTACAGCTGTTTCATTCATTATGTCATTTCTCGATTTAATTTCGATGGTTTCTCTAATCAGTCTAGTCGATCTGCTACGGATACAAATTGATATACGTCTGCACCCATCCCATTTAATTGTGTGTTCTGTCTCTACTGTATGGCGTGCAAGATCTGATCTATTAACATGGCCATACTTGCATGCGGTTTTATGTTCCCCTCTTCTAACCTTAACTGGGCGCATGTTTCACCCACATACATCAGATTACAGTCGTTACATGGAATTTCATATACTCCTGATGTGTCTAACGGTTCTATTTTCTCCTTTTGGTTGGGAAGTTTCATACCTAGGGTAACGGTCTGTTTTAAAATAGAACGTATATTGTATCTTGATGCTACCATTTTGATTTTCCTACTTAGTTTAGAGTCAGGTATAACCATTACCCTCCGATCATTTTTTGCTTTATTTGACTTCACGTACTTCCAGTCATGATTATATTTACTTATAATGCTCATTATAGTGGCTTCAATTAACTTTAGAGGATACCCATTAGCACTGAATATTTCTCGCAGTCTACCTAATTCAATCTCCCTATGCTTTTTATCTGTTAATCTTAAGCTTCTTATTATCATCGATTTTAAGATACCGATTTTCATTCTATATGGGTGATTTGAATTGAAATTAAGAAGGATACCTGAGTAAGTATTCTTCCTATAAACATCCCGTTCTAGTTTTGTACCATTTCTAATTAACTTGACATCCAGAAATGGTAATTCGCCACATGATTCATTTTCAATTGTAAATTTCAGGTCGCTCACTTGATTTGCCATATTTAAGAAATTTATCAGTTGATCCTCCCCGTGATTCCAAATAATTAATATATCATCCAAATATCGTACATAAAATTTAGGATTTAGGGGCGTTATATCTAAGAGGGTCTTCTCCATGTAATGCATGAAAATATTAGCTATTGGAACCGATAGTGGTTTCCCCATTGGAACACCTCTAATCTGCTTATAAAATGCATGCCTAAATTTGAAATAAGTGGATGACATACATACATACATCATCTTCATGACGTGTCTTATCGTCATTTTGCTTCCTTCCAATATTACTGGATGATCAACCAGGAAATGCTGAAAATAGTCTAGTGCTTTAGGTACTGGTATATTGGTGTACACTGACACCACATCTAAACTCGCCAATCTATCGTTTTCATTAAGCTCACATTTATCTACAATCTCAACCAAATGGTATGAATTCATCAAAGTATGGTCTAAGAAGTACGAATATTTCTTTATTCTATGACATAGAAACTTAGACATTTTATATGTTGGTGTGTTGGACATTAACAATAACTCTCAAAGAGTTGCCTGGTTTATGTATCTGTACTAAACTGTACACTCTAGGAGCGACTGTATCTCTTTGTATGAGAGCGTTACCATGCGCTTGATCTAATTCTCCGCGTAACATGTTTCTTTTAAATGAAAACCACGTTCACTAGCTACTATTTGTACTGTGAAATCGCTTTTATTAAAGATCCGCTTTGTGCTTTTAATAATGCATCAAATACTGTAGCCGAAATAGATTTCTTAAATAAAAATGCCACGATAAAAGATAAATATATAGAAACAGGTAATATCTGGAAATATATCAAAAAGACTACCATTAACTTTTTAATGCGATACAATTCATTCACAATAGAAAACCTTCGTTCAAGGATCTTAATGAGACGAAAACCGAAATGGATGAGCTAGAATTTTCAATTTAATCAATTGACATAAATTTCGAAAATATGATTTTAGGCGAAAGAGGCAGAAAGGAACGAAAACCATATATTACATGAAATATAAATGTAGATTTGCCGCACAATGGGTTCCAAAGGAGTCTATGCCAAAAACAAAGAATTAACAATATCTATCCATTGATTCTTGCTTTTGGCTAGACTCCCACATGTTTGTTGCGGTGTGATCAAGTCACCGACATCGCGAATAGTGACTGGCCACGAGATGACTGTCCTACCTCTCCTGCGAAACCAACCATCCATCGGAGTTTCCATGTCGACCTCGTGACAAGGATGTAAAATTGGTCAGCTCAAACAGTAACCCGACCAAATCAATCGACGTTCTAAAACAAGGATGGATGCTATAATCCAACGATTATTGATTGCGTAGGCGGAGATAAAAATTATTTAAATCTAGGTTCACAGCTTGATTTAAACACCAATCCCGCCATACATACATGTCAGTATAAACTAATCATAGTATAATGTCTAAAAATCAGTTCATACAGTAGACCGGTTTTACTCTTATGGGGAACTCTTCAAATACTACACAGAATTTGCCGCGGACAGCGTTCAAATTTTGACACGTCTGCTTAGGAGTCTGTGACTCTAACCACTGAGCAATCCTGCAGCACGCTATACACAATTCTCAGTTATAAAATAACTCACACTTTTTGGCTTGACTTTTCTTCATGTGGAGCCAGTATGGCATCTCTTTAGGATTTCTCAGTGGTTAAAATGACACTCTAAATGTGCCCAGGTTCGAACCCAGTCCGCGGCGAATTCTGGACAGCACTCGAGAAGTTCACAATAAGGACGAAAACGGTCTACTGGATGAACTGCATTTTTTACATTATGAGATGCCTAGTTTATACTGATAAATGCGTATATATAATGGGAATGCTGATTATATCAAGCTCGTAGCCTTGATTTAAATAAATAATAAGGTTTCATTTTAACAAAGCTTCAAAGAGTGAACGCACGGAAATAATAGAAAGACACTTAAATCAATAATAACACTCGCAATACTGCAGTAAGTATTTTCAGTTACTCTCTTAACGGTCTTGAACACTGCGTTTCCCAAAATCAAAAAAGTAAATACATAAAATAGCAAATTGATCACAATTATTGATTAAGCCTTTATTAGTCAACACAAAATACTACAACATGTTATACATTAAATTTTATTATGGAAGTCAAAATTGTATAAATATCCGTACAATCGCGATTTCTAACATAATAAACGATTAAAAGTCAGTTTACATTCATCCTACAACACAGTATAAATTTACAAAAAGCCAAAGATATCATACACTAAATGGTTGGCTTGTCATAAAGGGTTTTCTAGTCTAAAAGAAATCCAGAGAAAAGGAAAGTAACGATTGACAACGCTAACTTGCTACTAGTGCAGCATAAATCACAGAATTCAGACAGCTACCCTTGTCAGGTCACATTGAGTCAGATGTATAGATATGCTTTATTCGCAGCCGTCTGCATGCCTTTCAAGAATTCTCTGGGAATAGCACTTAAATCGGTGTTTTGCGCAAAATAAAACAAGAGTATTCTTAAATTGTTATATTAAACTATGATTATGAATGATATTGTTAGTTAGTATAGTCAAGTATAACTTGAATCATGTTTTTCTCGTCGAATTCAAAACTAATAAAATAATACCCATCAGTTTTAAAGCATAGCAAGGCTGCCGTAAGAATAGCTGGTAAAAATATGAAACAGGTGGCCATTTCAATATCCATACCGGATTTAAGCAATAATAAACGGCGTCTGATCAATAATTCATTACATAAATAAAACACTTGTTTTAAGTGGAAAACTACTACTAATATTCTAGTTGAGTATAATATATTCTAGACTACAATTGCATCAAAAAGCTGCAATCATTTGACATAGCGGATAATCAGTGCACCCAAATATATACTCCGGAAGAAAGCATCTGTGAACACCGAGGATAATATACAAATGAGTGCCCTTGACTCAATGAATGGAAAACGTTACATTTGAAGAAAGCTCATATATCAAGTTTAGTCTAGCCATTTGTATGCATTTGTAATTTACATTGAGAAACAAATCTTGTATTGAAGCAAAAAATTATCATAAAGCAGGTATGCACAACACAGTTACAAAAAGGTCATCCCTAACAAACAAGAACTCAACTTTTGATTCGTCTACATTTCCATGTGCACAGATTGTGTTGTTCGTAGACTGATAATTAATCATTGGCCTCTTGTCTCTCAAGCCGTCCTTACACTGATTATCCGGAAATATTTGTGAATTAAGATTTTCCGTAATTCTACCGATTTTTTGTGACTTTATTTCAAGTCCCAACTTCATGGTTGGCACAATACTCATAGAAAAACAATTGCGGAATAAAATTCAACGATGATAACTCTGCGCAAAGATCAACATTCAGGAAATAAACTCGATTGTAATACCTGATACTTTAAATAGTCAATAATTTCGAAAGTAAGACGAACTAAGCTGGATTAAATAAGTGTATTGTACAAAAACAAGCGGAATAAACTTCATTACTGGAAAATAATCGACGAACCTGCGTTGAAAATGCTGTAGTGCCTGCAAAAGGTCCAGTAGGTCCACGACTTCTCGAGGCTTCATAGCTTAAAGTAGCCATTATTTCACTGAATATCAACAGACGTTGGGCATTGGCAAGGCGTTTAGACTGCCAGGCTATGTCGCCTGAAGGGCTCATAATAGTCCTCCCAGATCCAGAATCGTTAGAACCTTTTTTGCACCTCTTAAACGGCAACTGAATGGTCCTGTGATAATCCAAACTATCTGATTGTGTAGCAGCTTTCTTTCCGAAAACCAAATTTAAAATAAGGCTGTTTTCAGTGAAATCAGTAAGTGATCTGTATAAATGCACTGCTAACTGGTTGTCCCCAAGGGTATCAGTGAGCGCTTTGAGACTCCGACAAAATGAAACCTGAATAAATAGGCATTCATAAAACAGACAAATTGAAATAAATCTTTAAAAACATGTAACTACCAATATTGCATTTTTGGATGAATTAAAGATAAAATATCATATAAAAAGTATGATTTACAGTATAATCCTTTACCATGACAGTGTTGAGTAGAGCGACCTTCAGCCACAATATATTCTGGGCTGACGCCAGAAAGAAATCAGCCTATGTCATCATGCATCTTTCCTATACTAAAATAACACAAATATCCATTTCTTGTAAACAAATTATGAACATACAATCGATTGTGTCGATCTCCATCATAATTTGCTTTACAAAAAGTTCTTTTTGACAGGGAACGGAGGAAGACTACGAGCGAAACTACATCTTTCGTGCCAGACATAACCCCCTTTCGTTAGTGCTCGAATAGTCTGGTGGTAAATAATAATAGCCTTCAGTAGCATAGTCTAGCCTGTAGTCCAATGTGTGTGAGACTGATCTCTGCCAACGTATATACGTTAAACTCTAATAATTTAGCAAAATAAACGAAATAAATTTATAAAACACCAAATAAGTGCACGGCTTATTATAGATAAGTATACAATCTGTGTGAAACCAGTAGCATACATAGGTGATTGTTATCTAACAATGCATGTTAACCACTGTGAATGATACCAACATTTGCGACAAATGAGACAAGTAAAATTTGCAGTCAAGTCAAGTACACTGTGAAAGGGTTCTTGAATCAATTTAGCATCGATAACAATTAGCATATTTCGATAATTGACACAGGTGCAACATTGGCCAATTTAAATGATATGAAATCTTTGCAATGTTCTTTAAATGATCGCTAATCAATTCCACTTTTCTAACCAAAAATGCATTCAGTGAGTAAAATTTCGTTATTGGTGTTTACATTTTCCACTAATCTGATAAATTGTTGCACTCTATTTTTTGTTTAAAAATGCAGTTATACTAAGTACAATTTAGCATGGTCCACTTTAGTTGAAACAAAACTAAGGTGACAGATAAGCCAAAGACATAAGTAAAAAATGAAGAATTGTAAGAAAAGAAAAATATATTAATAACACAAAACTATATAAATCCGCAAATGGATAATTAAATGAACTAGTAAGTAAAATGAACCACACGTCTTACGGTTGTATTCCACCTGACTTGATCATTACTGAATTGTTCATTCAATGATGTCCAAGCAATTATCTCGTAATCTAATTTATTACCTATATTAAATCGATAATCATATTTTAATCACAATTTCTGCGACGAGTAAATATGGATTTATACTTATCTATAGAAGCCAAAACTTTTGGTCCACTGCATGGTGGGACCAAGAAGAGCCCTAGCCATAATGGAAAATATACTAGGCCCTTCCACTAGTCCATGATAACCGTTAGATAACCACAAATATTTTCTTACCAAATTTGAGATTTGGTAGTGAGTATACCAGGCGATTTCATCAAATGGCCAATATCGATGATAATATTGTGCGGCCACAAAATTTCTAATATAACATTTCTGTGATTCCAACCATTTAACACAGTTAAACATTTATATAGTTAAACGAACATTTGTTGCGCGAGCGGCGATAACAATTACCATAATCAAGGTTGTGATCTTGATATAGGCACCCGGCCCATTAATAACTTACATATGCCAGTATGAACTAAGAATTGTACATTGTAGTGAATTGCCTTTCTTACATTATACAATTCTTAGTTTATACTGACATATGTAAGTAGTAAATAGGTCAGGTGCTTATATCAAAATTATAGTAATTTAATAGAGTTCCCTTGATGACTCAGCAAGCATACGTGAAGTAAATAGCGGTCACGCGTTAAAGTTTGTTTTCCATCAATTCACACTGACACTCAGCTCACAATGGCTTAAGTCTTGTCAAATGAATACACCGGCTGTATTAAAGCCTATACTGTTATGGTCATCACAAGAATTACAATTGACTTTATTAAAAATAAAAATGATGGACGACTCACTCCAAGCAAGCAGTACGATCTCCTCATTTCATTCAGTAAGAAAAGGTAAGGCAACGCCACACAAGTTATTTCGTCACCATCCCTAAATAAGTTCGAAAGCAAATCATCGGGGCCGCATACTTGCGACGTTTAAGACACAGAATTGCCTTCTATATTTCTAACTCTGATAGTTGTTCGAGATTAAAATGCCACACTATTGACACAGGCATATTTTCGGAGATCGAGACTGACGCATGTGCTCAAGAAATTCATTTTTGAAGTGTTAAGCCGATCTGCCATGTAGACTTATTTTATCGGCTATTAGATGTTTTTGCAATTATTTAGTTTCTCTAACTTTAAATTTTATCGAACTGGTTGAGCGAATACGTCGGAACAAATATAGGCTAATACTTGATGCGAACACCTCACTTTTATCGGCCTTTCCGGTCCAAAAGGATTCAAGGAAGACTTTAAGACCGAGCCTAAGTTGGCGTCTTACTACTCTACGAGTTTTATTATAAGGCGAGAGAGCTTGAAATTGGAGCTTAGTTTCGAGAATCTCCATAGATTTTATACCCAATGATTATTACTACGGGACCCAACAATAACACATACAGTAGAACTTGCATTTTATTCGTGTAAAGTAAATTAAAATTTTCGCCATCAAAAGCAGTTTATTTTGACTAAAATATCTTCATCTTTCGAATTAAAATTGTCTTTGCGAACCTGGATTAATTAAAATTACCTGATCTGCGTTTTGACTTACTATTTTGGCAAAAGAAAACTACTGGAACAATGAAAGCTGCGTTAGTCAAAACGCAGATCAGGTAATAATCTTCATCTTTTGTCGGAAAGATGGTTATTTAAGCAGGCTAACATCTATTTGAAGTTTACTCATTTATTTTCCCGAAAAACGCGAGTGCTAATCTACAATGGATAAGTGAATTGTCATGGTCGACATAGGTGTTTAAAAACGAAGAACAATCCTGGATTCCTAAATAAGCTTTAAAAGAAACATGCTGCGCGACAGGGAATAGATTATTTACCTGATTTTCGGATTGCGTACCTAATTGTTTGAATCCACTGTCATCATGATTTTGCCATATATTTCGGCCTCCGGATATGGAGGCCTTTTTCAATGGAAAGCACATCACAAACAAATAACCATCAGTATGTCAAGTGGGAAATTTTTGTTTAAACTGTCCCATTTATACTTGTTGTTAGATCTCTCAAGCATAACTTGATTTTTACTAGGTAAGTGTATATGAAATTCGTTGTTAATTTAGCGCCTTTAACAAGCATTTATCTATGCATGATGGGAAGGTTTTTTTTAAAAGGCAAATTTTCTTTGTACTATTGCTAGTATCTTTCTTTATCAAGCAATTTTTAATTTCTTTTACAAACCTTTTAATTTAACTTTCTATCCTATTGAAACACTTTATCCGTTTCTGATTTAACTTTGCTAATTCTTAATTATTTACTGTATTCATAGTATCTTGCTCCCTTCTCACCGGAATGCCACTCGTAATTACTTCATTTAGGAAGTACAAGTAAGAATAAGTCTGACGTGTGCATTTCGGAAATGACATTTATCATTTAAGTTTCACTTCAACATACACACAGGCATGGCGTACGCTTACCTAGTGAGTTGTCAGTAATTGCCATTTAATCACTATAACCTCATTTCAAAGAGTGTACACATGCAGACAAACACACAAACCAATTTAATATACATTTACCTAGTAAAAAACAAGTTATGCTTAAGAGATCTAACAACAAGTATAAATAGGGTAGTTTAAACTAAAATTTTCCACTTGACATACTGATTGTCATTTGTGTGTGATGTGCTTTCCATTCAAAAAGGCCTCCATAACCGGAGGCCGAAATACATGGCGAAATCATGACAGTGGATTCAAAAAATTCTATACGCAATTCGAAAATCAGTTAAATCCTGGATTTCACCACGCCATCTACAACTAATTGCTATATGATTTAAACTACATTTGAAGTTTGTGTTCCACGCAGCTGTATAACAGTCGTTCACCATTATTCAAGCGCGCAATTTGAGCACTGATGTCACCCATAACAAAGATCATATCTGAAATCCTTACTTTACGCAGAAATTAAGTCGGAGTAAAAGGTATCCTTGCTAATCTCTGTGCTGCAACTGGTGGTAGCATGCGCAGATAAGACAAAAATGTAACGTTGATCAAGGTTTCTGGCATTGTTTTGAGATTTATTTCAACCTTCCGTATATATTCGGTGGTTTAAAATTATTTATTCTGTTAGGCAATGTTTGATATTTGGTAATATTATAGTGCGCTCATCGATATGATCAACGACAGCCATATTCATAGCATCTAACAGAGCGTTATTGTTAGATTAAGGAGAAAAGAAAACGAGGCATAATTGAAGATGTCTGCAGTAGTCTCAATTAGCTTATCTACCCTGCACAACTCAGCACATAAGGCGACTCTTTTCATCATGCGCGACGGCCGATGAAGTACAGATTCATTATAGTTCGTATTATTCATAGCTATATATGTGTTGTTAAGGAACACTAGATCGAGCATTCCTAGTGGAGATGGTTTGTATTAAGTTTTCTTTTTCTTAGATAAACTGTTAACTAACAGCCAGTTCTGCTTTAAGTCGATTTGACATTTTAAAAGAAATTTCTTTGTATTGTAGTTTCCAAATCACATCATTAAAGCTATTACTTGCATTGCCTTCTTCATTGGGACCGGAGCAATTGTACTAGCCAGATTGATTTACCATTATCTATAGTAGACTGGAAAGGGCCTTCAATATATCAGATAGACAATGAGCTCGGGTCAGCTAAAGAGTGATGGAGCAGTATGGGGTGGTTCGACGGATGTTGACTATTGCACACATCTACTTCATGTCTGAAAACTGCGTATAAATAATACCTATTACCAATGCTAAAACAGAATACTGTTGAGAAGTATAACCTCATTTGACAGTCAATTTTATAAGTGCGCTCAAACATATGCATTTAATATAGAATAAGTTAAAATGGCGCCTAAGTTTTCAATTGCACATGAATGATTAAACCATCTGTTTCTAAATAAATTAAACACATGAGAAATAAACTAACCTCCACGACATGAGATTTGTCCCTTGGAACAGAAGATTCTGTACTGGTGCACAGATTATATAAATCCGTTTCTCTAACTTCAAAATTTCCAAGTTCTTTGTAACGCGACCCAATGGACTTTAAGCTAACGTCACCTATTACCGTATTATGGTGATTACGAAGCCTCCAATCACGACGGAGCTTCATTAAGCTTTCATGATATGTGTCAGCACAAATCTTTGCAGTATCGGTATTTAGTTCATTTTGAACACTCGGTTTTTCTTTTTGGTGTGATTTCATTTTCTGAGCACCCATTAAAAGGATATCTGCTGCAGCTGTGAGAGCCTAAATTAATAACAGGCCACTTTGGTACCTTACCATCTTTTTCCCAGCTAAAATTAGATTCAGCTTGCTTGGATGATGTAATGGTGCCACTGGATATAGAGACAAATAATTTCCTCCTTTGATTACAGCAAGAATATCAACAAGCGCACTTATTTCTGTAAGAGAATTCCTAAACTTAAAGAAAGGCATCAAACCTGACGTTATCGCGAAGTGAATTCCAAACATGAGATTGGTTGTCAGACAACACATCCACATCTGACTCATCATCCACAGTATAATCTTTCGTAAAATCAATTCTGTTAACCAAATACTGAAATTCTTCGGCAGGCGTCATCGGTCTACGTTCATAATAGAAAAAGTTTACTTTTCTAAAATTTCTTGGCCATCTAGATTGATTTGCTGTACATCAAATTCAGACAGAGATTCTATAGGAATAAGTTCATCCATTTCAGAAAATAGTTATCGTTTTATGTTAGAACAAAGGCACAGCAAATCTGTAAAAGAGTGGGTACTTAAATAAACAGAAAATATAATACACTACACGGCGATATAAAATACCCAAGTAAAAATCAAAAGTTAACAATTGGTTAAGCCAACGGCAGGAAACGAGAAGTATCGTAACCCGAAATTTAAAGCCATAAAAATTTGCGAGCTTAGTAATTAGAGCAAAATATTAATAAAATCATTATAAAATCATTAGTTTTGACAAAATACAAACAGAAATATCCCATTTATTTACTCCGAGTTTGCCTCAAATTTACAATATGGCATAAAAATGAATAATTTATACATAAAAAGGACAAAGTAAACCTGCCAAAAATATATTTTTTGTGTAAATAATGGAAAGATTTCTTGTCGCCGCGTATTTAAAAAAAACACATCGCCTTTTCGTCATTTAACAAATGTGTAAACGCCCCTGCTGGAAGTAAGTGCCGTGCGACTTTACAAGAGCAAGGCAAGATAAGATTTATCTGAGAACATTTACTGTTAGTGACTATTAAAAGAGCCTTAAAAGTGTAGAGGCACCTAACCTATTCGAGTCTGAGAGCCCCATAGATGCCAGATCGCTTGAAGTCGCTTTAATAACTATGTTTATGGTTAAAAATACCTTGAGCTTCGGCTATTATTACTTTAAATTTCGTCTAACCTAGCTACAAACAGAAAAATACGATAACGCTCATAAAATTAGATAATTGACTCGTCACAATACCTGGTTCGTATTCAGACTTTGAGAGGGTTCACTTAGATACGAATTAATATTTATACAGCTACATAAACCCGTTGTGATTTGCAGCCACCAACATAATGTCTTTCCAACTTTTTATTTAATTTCCCACTCAGGTAGTAATGCTGTAACACGTAGCTCCGCGTTACAACCCAACGATGTTCAATTTTGACAAATATAGTTCTCTTTAAGGTCAAATAATCTAACTCTATTTTTACACAATATTTCTCTTACTTGTGATTTTAGAAACAGTATTTGTTAGTTTCAAATAATTTTAATTGAGATTTCTTGAACTGCAATTTCAAATGTAATTAATAGGATTTTGTTTAATAAAAAAGACACCCGCGCAGAATACGCAGGTAACATGCGGTGAATTTATTTGTATCCGAGTTCAAACAATGGATTTACTTAGTTAACTGGCCTTAACTAGTTTTTATACAACAGATAACAGTTCAGTTATGATTCCACTAATCATGACATCATGTAACATGCGACACCGCGTTACAACCCAACGATGTTCAATTTTGACAAATATAGTGCTCTTTAAGGTCAAATAATCTAACTCTGTTTTTACACAATATCTCTCTTAACTGTGATATTAGAAACTATCTCTGTTAGTTTCAAGCAGTTTTAATTGAGATTTCTTGAACTGCAATTTTAATTGTCATTAATAGGGTTTTGTTTAATAATATATACACACCCGCGCCCAATAAGCAAGGAACTTGTGGTGGATTATAGTGCCTATGCGGATTTATTATTTTATTCTATGCATCAGGACATCAGAGTTCAATGGATTATAAAAACTAAATCATTTAAAACCTAGCGAACATTGGAATAATTATCTGTGATGTTTTTTTCAGGACTGTTTTTACACGATTTTAGCCCATCAATTATCAGTGACAATATTTACCAGTGACTTTAAACTAAATTGCTAATCAATCTGGATTTATATCATCATATATTTAAAATTATTTACATGTATTCATCACGATTCAGACGTTTGTGTTCCTGATAATTACTTGTGTATAAGACATTCAATTGTGTTGAGAATATATCGTTTTGTTGCCGTCTAGAGCACGTCCGTTTTGTTTAATTGTGAATTGATTCATGACTAGCTACACCTTTTGCAATAAACAGATGAAAATGGATGTGTTTTCTCACATCACCCTTTGGGAAAGAAACATGGATTAATCCTGAACGCGGATCCTAATAACAGCTACCAGATATTATATAAGAGGATAATTTCGCACTAAATAGACGACTAGCTTGCAGAACCTCTTACATTAGCTACAAAACATCCAACAATCAGGTGTTTCTCAATCTTTTATCGGAAACTCTATAGTTCAATGGATTTTTGTATTTTGTCATTCAAAACCTATAAAACAGTGGAATTATTATTTATGGTGTTTTTTTCAAGACTGCTTTTACACGATTTTTATCCATCAATTATCAGTGACAATGTTTACCAGTGACTTTAAACAGAATTGATAATCAATCTTGATTTATATCATCATATATTTTCAATTATTTACATGTATTCAACCCGATTCAGAGGTTTGTGTTCCTGATAATTACTTTTGTATAAGACATTCAATTGTGTTGAGAATACATCGTATTGTTGCCGTCTAGAGCACGGTCCGTTTTGTTTAACTGTGAATTGATTCATGCCTAGCTACACCATTTGCAATAAACGGATGAAAAATGGATGAGTTTTCTTACTTCACCCTTCGGAAATCTCAGGGACTGATCAAGGAACGGGTGGGGAAATCGACCACCATGTAAATGTAGGAAATCATTACTAAATAGACAGCTGCCCCGCAAAGGCTATCACTATAGCTACAAAACTTCCTACAATGCAACGGTCAGACTTATAACTGATCGCTCGTTAAAACTTACATTTATGAGTAAACGTTAAGCGGACAATTTCCGGTTGTTCAATATACCAAAATACTATACTTACACAGAATACACATTCCAATTTCAAATATTTCTGCACAATAGCGTTACGCCTAGTCATTGGTAACACTAAAGCCATTCACATATCTATGGTTTATATTTTAAGTTAACTTTGATCAATGACCGCTCGATTTATTCGATTGCATGCGCCGATTTTCTACTTCTACTTTTTATGTAGAGGATGTAAAAGATCATTTCTTTCTGCAGAGATAGCTCATTATATTCATCTATTTGGAATTATTATTGATCAAGACACTTATTCTCCTATATTTATGAAAGAAAATTTTGTTTCAGAAAATCACTTTACGCCAAACCACAACCTCCTACAAAAAGTCTAACATTATTTCTGATAGTATAAATAGAGAAATTATGATTGCTGTAGCATTTTTCTACATTAATGTCAATTGATACGTCTGGTACTCTGTTCTCAAGTACTTCTATCCATTCATACCTCAGCATCACAGCTCTTGTATGACACGGAATTACGCCTATATATATGTATAAATTTTCCTCGATTTCTACTATTTTCGGACAAGCCATCAGTTGTAACTTCTCAATTTCTATATTACTTTAGTAATATATCAGCTTATTTTAAGAGATATATCTCGCTTTCAATTTCGTTCATTCGATGTTCCAAACCTACGTGTAAAGTTTAGGTCGTAACAAAATTATAGTTGCACCGCAGAAAAATAAATATCGTGGACCATACCAGTTTTCGTCTTGACGGAAGAAATACTTCAATGTTTTATTATGCCAGATATATATATCGATTGCTGCTATAATTCCATGTTAAATTTTTCTTGAAGGAACTTCTATATTGCGAACCTGGATTAATTGAAATGATCTGATCTGCTTTTTGACTAACGCAGATTTCATTGTTTCAGTAAATTTCTTTTTGTAAAATATTCCGACCTACATTACCGTAGGTCTTCATCAGTTGCATTTACCAAAAACAATGAAGCAAGCGCGTTATTTCCTCTAGTCATACTATTTATATACCTCAGATATTCGCGTGTCACATGTGAGTGTGGGCATTTTCATAACCGTTGTTTTCATCATAACTAATTTAGACCAGAGTGGCTGAATAATTTTATCAATTGCATGCGATAACTATTTGTTTTACATATTCAATGTAAATGACGTAACTGAGATAGGGGAGACCCATAATTCAGAAATACTCGTCATAAAAACATGCCATGAGTGATAAAACTAGAAGTCCAAAAGACTACTGCACATGTTAAATTACAATTCAAACCACTAGGTTGTACTCAAAATAGACAAGTTAATAACAGGTATTGGCGCACGCCACGAATGTGCATGTGTATATGTATGCATAACTAAAAAACTTGGTAAAATTATTTTTGATACACATCTAAATGAAACTGCAGTAAATAGACATTAATTTATCCTTTGCACGCGTCAGACAAATTATTACTTATAAATTTTGTATTATTAGAATAATTTCAATAGGTAGGGTGGGGGTGCAAAACAGAAAATTAAGGTTGAAATCCCTAATTGTTTTAAAATCAAACGAATAGTTAGAGATGAAATTTGGATGACTATATTCCTAATAATTGATTATTCATTTCTTGAATAAAAGCCCACTAATCAGTCAATCTTAATCTGATGTTCTTAATCTTTTACTGGAGCTAGCTTCAGTTACCAATTCATGCAATCGTCTTTTCCTTCCATTAGCTAATGCAGTGTTCCAAATCGGACCTTAAGACTTTTCAACAGCTGTTTAATTCATAATATTATCTCTAGATTTAATTTCTATGGATTCCCTAATCAATCTAGTCACCATATTACGACTACATATTATTATGCGTTTGCATTCCTCCCAGTTGATAGAATGCCCAGTCTCCACTACATGACGAACAAGATCTAATTTGGTAATATGTCCATACTTACACACAGTTTTATGTTCACCTCTTCTTACTTTTATTGGGCGCATGGTCTCACCAACATACTTGAGACTACAATCATTGCATGGGATCTCATAAACACCTGAAGTGTCTAAGGGTTCAATCTTTTCTTTTTGGTTAGGGAGTATAGTGCCAAGTGTAAGGGGCTGTTTTAAAGCGGTCCTTATATTGTATTTAAAAGCTAATGATTTCACTTTCCTACTTTATATAGAGTCCGGTAATATTATGACTTTCCCCTCCTCATTCTCCTTATCCGCCTTTATGTATCTCAAACTAGGGTTAAATTTCTTCACCACGTTGCATCTATTAAATGAGGAGGGTAACCATTAGTCTTGAATATATCGCGTAGTCTACATAATTCTAACTTCCTATGCTTTATATCTGTTAATTTGAGACTTCTTAAAGTTAATGACTTTAAGATACCGACTTTCACACGATACGCGTGATTGTACTTGAAATTAAGAAGGATTACTGAATAAGTATTCTTCCTATAAATATCTCTTCCAAATTTCCGACCATTTCTAATTAATGTGACATCCAAAAATGGTAATTCAACTGATAATTTCCTTTCTAAGGTAAATTGTAATTCGCTCATTCGATTAGCTAAATTTAAGAAATTTACCAATTCATTATCACCATGGTTCCAGATCAGTAATATATCATCCAAGAAACGTAGGTACACTTTTGGTTTCAATGGAGTCTTATCCAACAGATGATTCTCCAAATAATGCATAAAGATATTAGCTATTGGGACCGACAAAGGTTGTCCCATATTTTACAAAAAGTAAATTCCTGGAACAATGAAAGCTGCGTTAGTCAAAAGGCAGATCAGGTAATTTCAATTAATCCAGGTTCGCCATATAGAAGTTCCTTCAAGAAACATTTAGCATGGAATTATAGCAGCAATGCCGTTAAATGGTATAATAAATATACATTATTAATAAAACAAATTGTGAGGCAAGTGGCAAATATTTCCTTTTTAAGTATTTTTTTAAAACATGATGTTATTCCTAATTTTTTTCGTTTTAAATTAAATTTTAAGTTAAATGCTTATGGTATGTCTCTTAAGCATGACCTTTGTATAAATATTATAAAAACTTTGATTCGTGATTTAATTAAACGTAAGATTATACTTATTAAGAAAAAAACTAAACTAAGATCGATGTTAACTTCTCTTTTGCACGCAGATGATTTTAAATGCATTGAGGATTTCAGTGATAAAGCCCGTAATAGAGAAATAAAAAAGTAAGAATTAGACACGATAAAAAATTAGCTGACTTGGGAATTTATAGACCCCAAGAAAGTGATAATTTAATCGGGACTAATAGAATAGTAAATCTATCAACATTAAATCTTATGAAGGATCAAGTTGAACTACTTAACCGTGGTTTAAACATGGCTATTCCTAATGAAAGATCGGTTAGAAACGAATTAATTACTGAGGCTGTCAAAACGGCAAAGCTTCTTTCGGATAATGATAAGGTGAAATTTGAATTAGACGTTGCCTCATTGGTTTTAACACACAAAGAGGATAAAGTTAAGCCTAATTATGAAATTAAACGTCTCAGAAAAGATTTAGTATCAAATAATGTTATATGTCTTAAGGCAGATAAAGGAGGAGCTACAGTTCTGATGAATCAATCTGATTATAACAATAAAATGATAGAACAGTTAAGTAATGCTGAATTATATACTAAAATAACAACAGACCCTACTGATAAATTACAAGGGCAAGTAAAATTTTTAATCAATAATATGATTGCTAATGAGGAATTGGATTCGACGCATGGTAACACTCGCATTCAAAGAGATACGGCTGCACCCAGAGTTTGTGGTTTGGTTAAAGTGCATTAGCCGGGTAATACTTTAAGAATTATATTGAATGTACAACAATCCCCAACATATAAAATTTCTAAGTTTTGTGCCATGGAATAAGAAAATATTCCTATTTCTTAGAACATACCTTGCTTAATTCATATCATTTGGTTGAAATTGTGGATAAATGTGTACTAGATGAAAAGGATAGATTAGTAAGCTTAGATGTAGTATCTATTAACACAAATATACCGGTATCTGAGGCTTTAGATTGTTTTAGACGTTTCCTAGTTGATCACCCATTAATATTAGAAGGAAGCCAAATGACGTTAGGATACGTCATGGAGATGATGTGTATTTGTATGTCTTCCACTTATTTTGTATTTCCGAATAAATTTTATAAACAAATTAGAGGCGTTCCAATGGGACAACCTTTGTCGGTCCCAATAGCCAATATCTTTATGCATTATTTGGAAAATAATCTGTTGGATAAGACTCCATTGAAACCAAAACTGTACCTACGTTTCTTGGATGATATATTACTGATCTGGAACCATGGTGACAATGAATTGGTAAATTTCTTAAATTTAGCTAATCGAATGAGCGAACTACAATTTACCTTAGAAAGGGAATCGTCAGGTGAATTACCATTTTTGGATGTCAAATTAATTAGAAATGGTCAGAAATTTGGAAGAGATATTTATAGGAAGGATACTTATTCAGTAATCCTTCTTAATTTCAAGTCCAATCACCCGTTTCGTATGAAAGTCGGTATCTTAAAGTCATTAACATTAAGAAGTCTCAAGTTAACAGATATAAAGCATAGGAAGTTAGAATTAGACAGACTACGCGATATATTTAAGACTAATGGTTACCCTCCTCATTTAATAGATACAACAATGAGGGACATGGTGAAGAAATTTAATCCTAGTTTGAGATACATAAAAGCGGATAAGGAGAAGGAAGAGCGGAAGGTCATGGTATTACCGGACTCTATATTAAGACGGAAAGTGAAATCATTAGCTTTAAAATACAATATAAGGACCGTTTTAAAACAGCCCCTTACACTAGGCACTATACTCCCTAGCGAAAAAGAAAAGATTGAAGCCTTAGACACTTCAGGTGTGTATGAGATCCCATGCAATGATTGCAGTGCTCAAGTATGTTGGTGAGACCATGCGTCCAATCAAAGTAAGAAGAGGTGAACATAAAACTGCGTGTAAATATGGACATATTGCTAAATCAGATCTTGCTCGTCATGTAGTGGAGACTGGGCATACTATCGACTGGGAGGAATGCAAACGCATAGCAATATGTAGTCGTAATAGGGTGACGAGATTGATTAGGGAATCTATAGAAATTAAATCTAGAGATAATATTATGAATGAAACAGCTGTTGAAAAATCTTTAGGTCCGATTTGGAACACTGCATTAGCTAATGGAAGGAAAAGACGATTGCATGAATTGGTAACTGAAGCTAGCTCCAGTAAAAGATTAAGAACATCAGATTAAGATTGACTGATTAGTGGGCTTTTATTCAAGAAATGAATAATCAATTATTATGAATATAGTCTTCAAAATTTCATCTCTAACTATTCGTTTGATTTTAAAACAATTAGTGATTTCAACCCTAATTTTCTGTTTTGCACCCCCACCCTACCTATTGAAATTATTCTAATAATACAATATTTATAAGTAATAATTTGTCTGACGTGTGCAAAGGGTAAATTAATGTCTATTGACTGCAGTTTCATTTAGATGTATGTACATGTGTATCAAAAATAATTTTACCAAGTTTTTTAGTTATACATGCACATACACATGCACATGCGTGGCGTGCACCAATAACTGTTATTAACTTGTCTATTTTGGGTACAACCTAGTGGTTTGAATTGTAATTTAACATGTGCAGTAATCTTTCGGAATTCTGGTTTTATCACTCACGGCATGTTTTTATGACGTGTATTTCTGAATTATGGCTCTCCCACATCTCAGTTACGTCATTTACATTGAGTATGTAAAACAAATAGTTATCGCATGCAATTGATAAAATTATTAAGCCATTCTGGTCTAAATTAGTTATGATGAAAACAACGGTTATGAAATGCCCACACTCACATGTGACACGCGAATATCTAATGAAAGGTCAGTCTGAGGTATATAAATATTATGACTAGAGGAAATAACGCGCTTGTTTCACTGTTTTCGGTAAATGCAACCGATGAAGACCTACGGTAATGTAGGTCGGAATATTTTACAAAAAGAAATTTACTGGAACAATGAAATCTGCGTTAGTCAAAACGCAGATCAGGTAATGTATATCAGTTATCACAAATATGTTAAAACCGTTTGTCGAACAGAGTGATCGTAACAATATTTATCATTTTGTGTAAATTTCTGTTAAATGAACCCGCATCCATACCAAAGTAAGAACTTAATTTCTGTGACAATTAACTTAACTATTCATGCGTTTCATGCTACGGCAAACACATATACTTCAAGCGGTATTATTAACCGCTCAGTCTAAATGTTTTTGTTGAAGTTATTCTGTTGTAATTGCAGATAGATTGATTGGACGTACTGAAGATTAATACCACCAGCTCGAAACATTATATATTAAACTATCTGGGCATTACATCAATCAGTTATTTAGCTGGTTTTGATCAATTATACACCTCGATTTGGCAGTCATTTTTTAAAATTCTATTTTATAGAAGGTAATATTAACTAGCTAGCACTGGTTAATCGAGAAGGAGAATAAATGCGCAGTTCTTTGCATATTTAAACTAAATATATTGTATAGGAATAGACTCTTCCTCTTGTAGAGACTTTTATCTTATTAGCTAATGAGAGCCCTGTAGACGCCAAGTATAAATCAGGCTTAGTGAGCTTATAGGCATCCGTTAGGTTAGTTTTCTCTTCCATATCTAATAAGTGCATAACTACGATTCCCTGTAACATGCTATCTGTGTCCTCATATTTAAGATTATTCTACACGTTTATCACAATTAAATAAATATATATAATTAATTAATCAAGTACTAGGCGAAAGATTGTGTGCTGCTTACACAACACTGCACTCAAAATGCTTAACCTTGTAAGCAATTAGACACATAAAACAGAATAATTAAATAACATGTTCCTTAATGATCCCAATATGCACAAATCAAAACGGAAAATAATTTTAAAAGGAATATATTGTGAGGATAAAAATTTCGAAAATTGAAACAAGAAACAAAATGGTAATTGCAAGCCAACGGAAAAAAATCACGTTCAAAATATAGAAAACTCAAACAACACACAATTCATTAGTATATATATACTCAAAAGGGTATGAAAAATGTTCTAGTCATTAAACGAATATTTTTAACTATATTTGTTTCAATCAACCACGGTGGTATAAATTTATCAATAATTGTTACCTTATTTTTGTCGAAGGAAATATCTTTTTTCTATATTCAACACTTTTTCAAAAAGGCGTCTAGTAATAGAGGTAGTCATTGTTCTTTTTCAGACGCTGAACCCTTTCTGAGCGAGTTGTGCATGTGAGTGCCCAGGACGTCAACGTTACGCATTGTTCATTTTCCTCTTGTACTGCTGGTTAGTCTGACGTTGATGGAGCGTGATGATCTTGTATCTCGGTTGAGCATGATTTTGGTACCATGGACAACGCATCTTGTGAAAGTTGCCAGTTTGAATTTTGTGTCTGTGTAGTTGGATTGCACAAATTAGACTCGTCCATGGAACGATGGTGCGTTAACTCATCTAATCCTTCGGTTTCGTCATCAATCCAGATAAACTTTGGAATGTAACGATCCAAATCACACTATCCTCCATGCTATGTACTTCTATGACGACTTTTTGTCTGTCATCCTCTTGATTTTATATGGTTTGTTATAAAATGAAGTCAGGCAGGTCATCCTTTCTTCATTAGCTACATATACATGCGATACAGATCTTAGATCGGTTAACACATAGCGCTTGGTTTTTATTTTTTAGTAGTTGTCGGAGCTGAACGACACGTCTTATCTCTAAGTGCTCTATCAAACCAATCTATGTAACTAGATGCCTAATCAAGACTACATGGAGTGTCGAATAGAAGAATTCCATGCAGCCGTAATGGTTCACCATATACCAATTTTGCTACTGAATTTCCTAATTATGCACTATATCTGTTGCGCATAGCGAGCAATACTATAGTGAGATTGTATACCCATCTTGTTCCACAAATATATATCGACGTAGATTTTAATTCACAATTTAGCCTTTCTTCCAGCCAATTTGCACGTGGATTGTACGCGCTAGCATGCAATACATTTATTCCCGTGATGTTGAGAGATCTTATAGGAAGCTCTGGCATAAATTGAATACCGGGATCATTATTGACCCATACCGGTACATCATAATGCGGCACCCAATTTTGTAAGAACGTGAATAACACTTCTTGTGTGGTCATACCTTTCAAAACTACTACTTCAAATTGCTCACGAAAACGATCAACCATTGTTAGCAAATAATTTAGACCATTAACTTCTGGCAGCTAGACAATGTCTTTATGTATATGTTTGAACCGTCCGGATGATTTCCCAATATTCCGTATCTCGGTTTTAGTATGTCTCCACAACTTACAAGTTTGGCACTTGGTGCAGGCTCTTACCAAATCCATATGTCTTTAGACATATATGGTCATACATATCTGTCAGTAATAAGTCGAATGGTGGCTTTTACGGATGGATGTCCCAAATCGTGTAGTTGTTAAATTATTTTGCCGCGTAACTCCAACGGCATATATGAACGGAATTGGTCTCTGGACGTTTCGTACAACAACCACTTACCACTCAGAAGTTTTCGAGCATAGCCAGGTGTCTTAGACAATATTAACGGAAATGGATCCGATCCATGCGCTTCTTCAATTTGCTTTATTTTATTGTTGGGAGAGTCATCTAAATTCTACAGTGGACCAACTCGACGTCTAATCATTCGGTCTGCTAAGTGCATCTGCTACACCATTATCTTTACCAGCATTATGAGAGAATGTAAAGTCTAACTCTGATAATCGGGTAATCTGGAAATTCACCCTACGTGAGATTAAGCCTAGCAATTTTGCCAGGAATGCCTATCAACGGCTTGTGATTTGTCAATAACTTGAAATGATGATGTTGCACTGCAACATACACTGCAAGTTACTCTTTCCCAAAAGTATCATAAAGTTATTCTCAGTCATGAATCTTTCGATTGTAAAACCCTATTGTTATTACTATATCCTTGTTCTTTATTGAAGCACTGCTTTATTGCAATCCCTGAGGCATCTGTGATTAGCTCAAATGGATTCCCTAAATCTACAGCTGTTAGACAGGTTACGTCACTTAAAATATCCTTAGCCATATGGAATTTTCACGGTCTTCATGGCTCAAGTTGATACGCTAGGTCTTCTTGTTCGTACTCTTTTTAATTGTGAAATTGCGTGTTAGTGATCCTAATATTCCGGCTAGAACTAGAAAAAATCGCCGATTTTAAATAATCATGCCAAAGTACCTTTGCAGCTGGCGCACGGTCCAGGGTTCCGTTACGTCCTTGATGGCTTGGATTTTATCTTGAAAAATTTTAATTTCGTCTTTGTAAAGTGTTTGTCCAGATTATTTAACCAAAAAGCATCTAATTTTCTTCTTTTTGGGTTTTACCACTAATCTATTTTGTTCCAGCCTTATCACAAACGTTTCCAAATGCTTCCGATGTTCTTCACGTGATAGACCGAAGATAATTATGTCGTTTCTGTACATTCTTTCAAACGAACAATTCTGTAGGACTTCTTCAGCCAAACGCCGGAATGTCTGACTAGAATTTTTTACCCAAAGAAATTTATGCGATTCCCCTTCTCGAAATCTGACTGCGGTAAATAGTAAGGAGCTTTCCTCTATCGGTATCTGATAGTACACTTTCTGGAGATTTAAAGTTGAATAAAACTCATGTCTCATAATGACTCACAGCAGAGTACTCTGGTTAAAAAGAAGATAACAATCACCCTTAATCACTGAGTTTTAAATACGATAATTGCCACAATCCGTACACTGTCCCGATTTAGGTTTGAGAACCACCACTTTTGAGGAAGCAAAATTAGAATTAAACCTCCTAAAAACTCCACTTTGCGTAATTGGTGAAATTCGGTCACAGCAAACTGTTGATTGTGTTGTGCTAACAGCTGGGCCTTGGGGGAACATGACAATAGAGCCACCAAATATAGTTGTTTCTCAACTCCAGTATTCAATTCATTACACTTGGCACCAAAATGTTAAAACATTGCAAGATGTTTCTCGATTTTATCGGCAAAGTCACTCGCGAGTATAAGATGGGGTAAACGAACTAATCTAACCGCTTAAGTATTAGACTCAGTGTGTGCTAACACCCCCACGCCTTCTCCGATGGACCTAGTTTTGGGATCTAATACCATAATGAAATGAGTCAAGAAATCCATCCCAATAATATGGCCCTTGGCATCGGCTACCAGAAAATTTCACTTAAAGGAAGATTTCTTTTCAAACGTTACCGATAGTTCTTTCATTCTCATAACTCCTATCGGACTACTATTGGCGGCCCATAGTTTATAATCAAATTTGGGCCAATATGCGAAATATTTCTCGCCATATCTTCAATTTGGCGTTTAATATTCGAAAATTCTCTTCTTAAATCGCGAATATCTTCCTGGAATATCAGGATAGCTTCTGTATCGTGACTAAGTATTTTTTGTTATAGCATGTACCTGTGGTTCTTACTGTTGAGTCCACCTATATTGGTTAGGTCGTTTAGCGGATTCCATCAGTGTTTATTATCAATGTTTCATCCAGTCGGAACTTAATTATTCCTAATTCTGATGTCAAATAGTTCATTTGTAAAGTTAATGATTTAATCAACGTTTCCATCCCATCAGAAACTATTTGTAAACTACACACATGCTTTATTTTTAATCAAGTATATATAGGATTTTGCTCGGATAAAGAGCATCGATTAAGTAAAACACAATTACAAATACTTATTATTTATGTTCAATTCTGTGGCTGGAAGTCTGCTTCCGTCATTGTTCTGACAGCTTCATCCTAATACGGGCGCTTCTGCGAGTACTTCATGTTGAATTAATGCCAGACCTATATAGGGCCATTTGTGCGTTCTTAGTTTCAAAGATGGCTGTTGCTACATCTTCCCTCCCTTCAGGAATCTGCATTGGCACCTTGCTTATACAATCACGTGCGACAGCCCGTGGTACATCGGGCATGTTAACGTCAACTGTATTGTGCTCTGAGTCCATCCTTTCCAGCGATACAGCCCATCATTGACAGCCTGCAGTGGCGTGGGCTCGAGCTTCGAGACCATGGTATAATCGCCGACACTAAGGCAAGTACGTGTAGGTTGTCTTGCATAGGCTTCTTACTGTGTGGCGCCTTCATATTCAGTTAACTGTTTTAGGCGCTCCTGAGTATCCGCTATGTTGCAGCGATCATGATATCCTGGGATTACAGGTTTACCTGGAAGTCTAATATGTCCTCCATATTCCATGGTCGTTGGAGCGCATGGTCCGCTCGACCAAATGTAATTTGTCTCTCCACGTTCCCAGGCTCTCGTGGCACCAACATCGCAGTACCTCTTTCATCGTCCGGTGTGTTCGTTCAGCCGTCACGTTGGTCTGCGGATAATAAGTGGCTGTGCGGAAATGCTTTATGTCAAGGTCTTTGCACCACTGATTAAATTCTTTCGACTCAAACTGTGCACCTTGGTCAGTAACAATAATTTGTGATGTACTAAATCGACTGAGCCATCGTTCTTTTGAAAACTTTATAATTTGACTGTTGTGATTTTCTTCAGTGGTACAAACTCGATTCATCGGATAAACTTATCGACCATGAAAAACACATGGGACACCCCGCCACGAGCTACCTGCAGTTGGCCTACCAGGTCGATATGCAGAAACTCGTTCCGTGCAATGACATTGAAAGCAATAGGAGTGACTTTTTCTCTTTTTGTGGCTTACAGCGTTGACATGTAATGCACTGCTGACAATAGCTACGAATTTCTTTGGACATGCCAAGCATATACAATCATGACTGCAATGTCTCAGTGAGTCTCCCGGCGCCGGGATGTCCCAAGGTTTCGTGCCGAAAGGCCATTAATCCTGTTATTATAGACTCCGGCACTAACCGTTGCACTGTTTGTCCCTCTTTCCGCACCAACAGGCAGTTTTTCAGGCTCAATATTTTTTATGATGCGGACACCACTGTCACGTTTTTCAATTGATTGACTATTTCCTGGTATATGGCATCCTTTCCCTGTTCTTCAGAGACTTTGATAAGTGGCGAAATCCGCATAGCGGAAATTCTGCTGAGTGCAACGGCTGCAGAATTATCGATCCCGGCTCTATGATGAATTGATACATCGTATTCTCCCAGCTCTACAATGGATTGGTGTACACTTTTCTTCTCAATACCCAGTGATATCCAATGTACTAGTGCTTTGTGGTCGTTAAAGACGTCTATGTGTCCACCGATGTTAAAATACCTAAATTTCCGTAGCGCCTATTGTACGGTTAGTAATTCTTTTTCTGTGACGTTATTGCTTTGTTCCAACTTAATATGTGTGCGACTTATATATTGCGTCCGTCAGCTTTTTACGCTGATCCTATCCCAATATCAGACGCGTCTGTAACAATTGACATATTACCTACCGGAAAAGTCAAAATAGTTGCATCTATTAATTTCTGCTTGCATAGCATAAACGCTTCTTGAGCCTCCTCCATCCAACGAAACGGTATCTTGGCACTAGTTAACTTAGACAATGTTTGTTTCGTAACCGCCACCCCTGCGAGATATGGTCTATAAAAATTCAACATACTAATAAACCGACGCAATTGTTTTCTAGTAGCGGGCACCGGCTAATTCTTGATAGGCTGTACATTCAAATCTAATGGCATACTTTTTCTAGATTAAAATGTAATCGCCATTCCACATATTTGGCTAACATCTTCCGCAGCCTAATACGTAATTCGTGTTCAGAAGTGGCCTATATAATAACATCGTCCAAGTAAACTGTTGTACAAGGTAAGTCAGACACGAAAGAGTCCATCACTCTTTGGAACACTTTTAAGACAAAATGGTACCCGAGTGAATTGGAAATGACATTGGAGTACCTGCACCGCTCACTTCCATCGGTCTTTGGGCCGCAAGCATATTTGCCAAAATCCCTGTTTAAGATCAAGCACGGCAAACCATTTGCCTCCCGCTAGCTGTAGGAAGAGATCACACAAAGACGACATGGGATACATGTCAGGTTTAGTCACCGACTTTCATTGCCCTAAATCAGCCACCAGTCGGAGCGAACCATCCGTTTTCGTCACGTAGACCATTGGAGCTCGAAAACAGATGAAGATGATTCAAGAACGCTGGCTTTTATCATTTCCTGGGTTGCTCGTGTCGCTGCTGCTAACTTCTTTGAAGGAGTACCATATACTTTTGGTGAATTGTAGCCTTCATTAGGTTCTAGCCATAGTTAAAATTGGTCGACCGTCGAATTTGGACATTTACTGCAATCAGGAAGTTTGAATATAATGTTGTATTGGGTTTGAAGGGAATTCCCCCACCCGGATATACAACTGGTCTTCTCCTGCACCTTAGAGTTACATATATACTTTATTGAAATTATGTTTTACGTTTATTTTGACATTCTAACGTCTTAACCAATTTTCTAACGAAATCTAATCCAAATAAGGGTGTTTGCGTACTCTCTACAACAAAAGACATATGGAAGATTATTTCATTTATTAATGATTCCGTCCCCATTCGTCCGCAGCCACCATCAACGCGCCCGATACTTGATACAAATTTTCACTAGTATGTTTTACGTTGTTTAATAGCCAAGTCATTGGTAAAACCGACACATCAGCTACAGTATCCAATTGTATTATTACAGGCTGTCCGTTGACGAGTTCTAAAAATTTAACTTTAATAAAAATCCTTACATGTGGCAACATTTCCAATACTTCTATTTATTTGAAGGCCATCTGATTTGGAACACTTTTTAGGTTGTTCTTCTAGTCTTCTCTCGATCTACCAGTCAGAGCCTCCAAATGATTAATAATTTGGCATGGTCTCGACTACTATAATTTCAGAAATGGTGGACACAATTTCACAATTGAACTGGTCGTTCTCTAGGAGCACTTTACCAGTTTTGCTGACCCTTAGACGATGTATTCCGCAAAGCTGGTG
Source organism: Eudiplozoon nipponicum (assembly GCA_029291075.1). Classification (NCBI taxonomy): domain Eukaryota; kingdom Metazoa; phylum Platyhelminthes; class Monogenea; order Mazocraeidea; family Diplozoidae; genus Eudiplozoon; species Eudiplozoon nipponicum. The sequence goes on along the minus strand of JAQBSW010001997.1, from coordinate 83,674 downwards.
TCCTTGTATATTGATTTTGCTTCCACGCCACTAGCTATTGCCGTCTGTTGCGGATAGGCTGATTATGCCGCTAAGAATTCCAGTAAAGTATGTTGCTCCAGACAGTAGACTGCCACTCTCCGGTCAACTAATTCCTGGACAACCACGCGCACAATGTGTTTCTAACGTCAATTCTAGTGCTCAAACTGATGCTTCAATTTTTTCAAACAAAAACTGCAGCCCTTCCACATGCAAAGGTGCAAGCATTGGCTTAAATTCTGATGACAATAGGAATGATCTCGTCGATTCAGCTCAAAACACTGGCATATTTCTTTCTGATTCCACTTGGGCGCTACAGTCATTATTGACTCCACCTATATTGGTTGGGTCGTATATGCAGATTCCATCAGAATTTATTATTAATGTATCATCCAGTCAAGACTTAATTATTCCTAATTCTGCAGTCAATTTGTTCATTTGTGCAGTCAGATTTTTAATCAAAATTTCCAACTCATCAGAAGCCATTTGCAAACTTCAAACACATATTTTATTTTTAATCAATTTATTATTTATGTTCACGTCTGCGGCTCGAATTCTGCTTCCATCATTTTGCTGACTGCTTCATCCTAATACAGGTCCTTCTGCAAGGACTTTCTGTTGAATTAATGCCAGTCCTATATAGGACCTTTGGTGCGTTCTAAGTCCCAAAGGTGTCTATTTCTACACGTTCAGCTTGTATACAAAATCTAGTAGCCTGAGTTTGCTTGGCCAAAAACCTCTAATGCGGCTCTATGCCTGGCTGATAGCTCTGCTGTAAAAATGAAATTCACCACATAATGAGACATATTTAGTTCGAAAGCTTTCGCACAAAGTCGTTAATAAAGTTCCGATAGAAGTTGACCCCATCTTCTCCAGGCACAACAATTCACACATTTGTGCCGACTTCCTGGATGATATCTCTTTTGAATTTTGATCATTAGCAACTCACAGTTTTGTTTCTAAAATTGGCCAAAGTGGTTCTGACATTCTCTGGCAAGGCCAACCATGCGGCAACAAATTAATCCATTGGGTTTATATTTTGTCATCTCCGACCCAATCTGAATGTTTTTCTAAGTTGTACGGTGGTAGACTGATAAAGTGTTTCAACGGCTCTAGCATATAGTATAATGTGAATCCCATAGACACTAGGTCTAAATAAGTCTTAGTGAACTTAAAGCAGTCTGATAGGAGAATTTTCTCTTCCGTATCTAATATGTAAATGCCTAAGACTCCCTGTACCATAACATCGTTATCCTCCAATTTAAGATTATCCCCCATGGTAATCATAGCTATATATATATATATATATATATATATATATATATATATATATATATATATATATATATTCATGTAATAAACGAAGGTCTGTGTACATCTTACACAACACTGCACCCCAAATATTTAACTGGGATAGTGATTAGGCACGAAAAACGTAATAATTGAATTACATGCTCCAGAAAGATCCCAAAGTGCACAAATCAAAATGGAATCTCTTCTTAACAGGAATATATTGTGAGGATCTAAATTTGTTAAATTGATACAAGAAACAAGACGGCAACTGCTAGTCAACAGAAAAATTACGCCTGTCAGATACAAAATACAAACTCAAACCACGCACAATTAAATAATATATATACTCAAAAGAATTTCAACAAATAATGTTCTATACATTAAATGAATATTTTATTTTTAATGATAATCGTTCCAATCAGCCACGGGAGTTTAAATTTATCAATTTGATATGTAATCCACAGAATGAAAGAAATTTCATGGAACTACCTGATCCTTTGGGAGACCAGGGGCCAGGACTTGTTATTGACAGTGATGAATTGATAAAATTAATGTTAAAAATCAAATTAAAAAAAATAAAAAGATCACCTTGGTATTTCGATTGATAACCTGCTTCAATTACTCTTAACTTTTACGAATGCGCTCTGCAACTTTATAAATAGAATTTTGAAGAATGGGAAATTACCAATCGATATACTAACGATAGTAGCTAAACCGTTGCCAAAAGTAAGTAAGCCAACGTGCGCCAGTGATTATAGATTAATCTCTATTATCCCTTCGTTTTTTAAGATAATAGAACGATTGATACTAGATCATTTAGAACGTATGTTGCCGGCTGATTTTGATTTATGTCAACATGGCTTTACGAAAGATAGATCGACAACTACTAATATGCTTTCTATGTGGAAACATGTAATTACATTAGATGAGAATAAGTTAGATGCATTAATTGTATTTATAGATATCTCAAAAGCTTTTGACTCTATATCTTTTGATGCTATTTTGAATGCGATTAGTTTATTGAATATTGATCCGAATATTTTTAGATTACTTAAATACTATTTATATAATCGAAGAATGAGTATTAAAGTAAACGATTTGATATTAAAATAGAAAAGAGTAACAAGTGGAATTCCACAGGGATAAAGTTTAGGGCCAATTTTATTTAAAAGTGTATTTGAACATTTGGAAACTAAGACGCCTAACGGTCGAGCTTGCAAATTCGCTGATGATTTAAAAAAATAATCTTTCCAATTGATTCAAAAAATGTCGATTTCTCCAAAAATAATTTGACACTAGATTTGTATGATTTAAGTAGATATTTGTTAACACTAGGGCTGAGAATAAACAGTAAAAAGACGAGAGCTTTAAAAATAGGTAACAGAACAGAATTTAATTATGTTTATTTTCATGATGCTGAGATTAATGATGTTTTTGAGATTAAACTTATGCAAGAAATTAAGGATTTAGGCATAACTATTCAATGTACAGCTTCTGCTGAGAGACATATTGAAAGTATAGTAGGCAGTGCCAAGAAAAGATGGGCACTAATAAATCGAAATATCTTATCGAATGACATAAAACTTAAAATGTATATAATATGGGTTAGACCGATACTAGAATATGCTGTCGCTACTTGGAATCCATTAAAAAAGGGTTTGTCCAATAAGATAAAAGCTGTACAAACAGAAGTTGTGAAACAAATTAGTCCTATCTCCTGCACTATATACGCCTCTAGATTACGGTTTGTATCACTGCAAACTTTGTGGTTTCGGAGGATGTGCTATTGCATAAACGTTTTCCATTTGAACCAGTGGACTGGTGCCTATATGAATCCGATAAGAAAGAGCATGAAGTTGGAACTAGATCTGGACATTTGACAATATCTCCTCCTTTGGTGGGGAATGTTGCGGGCAAGTTATTCTCTTTTTCGAAAATCTACAAAATTTATAACCAATTGCCAAAGGGGCTTAGAGAAATGCCTCAATCTAAGAAGTCTTTTAAATTTTTATCTACTGAACTAGAAAAAGTCTACAATCCTGCTGATATTTTTTATTTAGATACAATGATAATACTTTCTCATGGTTGAATAAAAGACAAGGATAATTGTTATCGGAAACAGATTTTCTTGAGATTTTTATTTCCAAGTTTTGTATTATTAAAATTGAAATGTTATGCATTATATTATCATGTTAGTCAACAATACAATTACTAGTCATGGTTCTCAATTTTTTGCATAATGTTACACTCGAATTATGCCTTAATTTTTCCTATTTTGATGATGTATGTATTATTCCTTACAGCCGAACTTTCTGATATTGATATATTGTACAGTACAACTAGTGAGATATACTTATCTACATGAGACTAATTGCACATTTTTATGTGATAACTTTTTTTTATATTGTACATTTTCTAATTTTATTATTTGATGGAACATGTGTGGTTTGAATCCAAATAAAGATATTCTAGTCTATTCTATTCTAAAAATAATTTTTACTTTACTTTTGTCGAGAGAATATCTTTCTCTACACTCTTACGCTGTTAGCTTCGCAAAATATCCTCAATCGCTTTTAATCTTTATGCAATTATATGTTATTGGCTACACTCATCGTTAACGCTACGCTAGCTGCACGACTGAATACTTTCGGATATTTTTAGCACAAAAGAAACTTGTAATAGTCACAGCCTGCGTACAAATCTGTAGCCAAATATTCTAGCGAATCTACATAATAATGTAAGCCGATTGCTAACTTAATTCTTCTCTTAGCTAGAACTATCCCGTACAAAGCTCAAAAATGCATCAAAGGCTTTGAGGAATTTCATTCAAATAGCTCGTTTACGACATACACCATCTCTTTGTTATTATAGAGTATTCTGATACTAGTTTTTTTCAGGGCCAAAACTATTACTGCTTTGCGCGAAGCGCAACGCCTCACAGGTACATGTGAGCGTTACTGTTTGACTATAGTATTGAAGACCTATTATTTTGTTCCGAAGAATGTACGAAGAGTAAATCATTTTATGACGGTCATTTTCTAACACTATTTGGTTTATATATGCCAATTTAAATTGTCTTTAAAGTGTGGCGTCTGTGCTGGTGGATTTGAAACTGTGATTGTTTTTGAAGATGGCTGCTATTAGGAAAAAATTGGTTATCGTTGGTGATGGTGCTTGCGGAAAAACGTGCCTTTTAATTGTCTTTAGTAAGGATCAATTTCCTGAAGTCTACGTCCCAACTGTCTTTGAGAACTACGTAGCTGATATTGAAGTCGATAGCAAACAAGTGGAATTGGCATTGTGGGATACTGCTGGTCAAGAGGATTATGATCGTCTACGACCTCTGTCTTATCCTGATACAGATGTCATTCTTATGTGTTTTTCTATTGACAGGTTAATTCAATACTTTTAAACTTTTACATTTAACGATCTTATATTGATTATTATGTTTTTATTTGGATTTATGGATTAGTCCCTAGTTAAAATTATATCCAAACGTGAGTATAAGATAGCCGTTCGTAATTGATTGGTATCTAAGTTGTCACTGGTTAAATCTAGCGATCAATAAAATAAAAAGGGAGGCACTGCCATTGAGCTGCTGGAATCATTTGTCAACTGTCACGTCCTTTCGATATTATTATCGATAAATGATAGCTACTCACTGCCTCACTCATCCACACAATCCTACATTTGATTTGTATATTCATACATGCATTTGTTGGATCAAAGTCTTTGTTACCAAATGAAATATTATTATCCCTATGGCTATCTGTTTGCACGAGTAAAAGCAATATATCTGCCTAAATTGTTGTGAATGTTGTACTAAAATATGGTGTGGAAAGATATTTATTTCAAGTCTTTTAGTTAACGGCGGCTAAGAATTTAACAAATGCAATGTTAGCGAGATACTACAAAGCAATTCACTAAAAGTCCCTACCCATTAGCCAGTGGTGCACTTTCATTCATTCATTTTGTTTCGTGAAATGCAGCTGATGAAGATCTTCGGTAATGAAGATCGAAATATCATAGAAAAAGAAAATTACTGGAACAATGAAAGCTGCGTTAGTCAAAACGCAGATCAGGTAATTACAATTATTCCAGTTCCGCATCAAGGAAACTCTTTCAAGAACTCGATACTTCTTTTAATAAACAAATTGCGATTCACTTTGCTCGTAGTATTTTCATGGTGTTATAATTCGCAATTGCTTTAACTAGCTGTACCTAATATTCATTTATTATTTGATGATTTCGCTAGGTTGCGTTTTTTCACTTCATTTTGGGATTTGGTGTTTTACGTATTTATTCAAACTATGGTCATAATTCTTGTGTAATTTGACGTTTACGTTCATTTACCAAATCGATGATGTCTTTGTTGCACTTAAGTGTGTACTTACAGCCAACTTATATTCTAAAAAGACATTAAGGCTCTGCAAATGCATGTTTTATTAAAAAGCAAACGTATTTTGAATGACCATTGATTTATATTTAAAAATTCCCTGAAACTACAAAGCAAAAACTATTGCTTTACTGTCGCCTAGCAATGAAATTCATAATTATAAAGGCTTTAAATTAACGCGATTTCCCTTTCGTGTTGCGGACAGAAATATTTAAATGGTCCTAAGATCAACTTCGAAGTATGTTTCGCAACAGAATCCTCTGATGAAAATGTATTATAATTTATTAATGCGGGAAATTTAATACATATTTTGCTTTTTATAAAATAGATTTACAAAATTCGTTTATCATTGAATGGATTTATGTTCTTTAGTTTAACGTAATTCATTGAAACAATATGTCGAACTCAGTTATGCACTGGTATTATTTCCCGACGTCTGCTTTCCGGGTTTACTGCGTAGCTGTAATAATTTAGTGAATTTATTTTCTTTTAGACGATTAATTTGCTTTTTTCGTGCTCAGATATGAATTAAACCATGTTTGGTAAAGAGCAATATGCTGTTTACTAATTAAATCTTGCTAAAAGATAATTATACTGCAGCTGTTTGAATAATGACCATAGCATTGCATTCAAGATGCCTTTTATCCACCGGCCTTCATAATTGAACTTTACTCTTTTACAGTAATTTGTTATATAAAATGTAGCATCTTTAAAATTGCTTCATTTGACGTTATTTTACACGCTTGTGCCTAACATTATATATAATATTTTGGATACATCAACAAATCTAATATATTATTGCAATTTCAGTACGGACAGCCTTGAGAATATTGTTGAAAAGTGGAACCCAGAAGTAAAGCATTTCTGTCCTAATGTGCCAATAATCCTAGTCGGCAACAAACGGGATTTGCGCAACGACGAACGTGCTAGACATGAGCTTGCCAAAATGCGTCAGGAACTTGTCAAGGCCGAAGATGGAAGATTGATGGCTGAAAGAATAAGTTAGTAAATTATCATTTGTGTTTCTTTAACTCTTTCCCTTGAATAATAGTTTACTGGAGATTTTTCTGCAATATATCAATGCACATTTTGTGTAGTTTGGTTTTATAAACTAGTTTTATGATTACTTTTTAAATTTCATTTATTTTTACAATTTACACATGAACTTAGGTTGGCAATACCGCTTCATCTTATGTTTCGTTTAGCATCTTATTCTCGTCCAAAATTTCAAATTAAATTTGAGTGATAAAGAAAAAGTTATTATTATGTATTAATTAGTTAAAATGTATATAAGGATTGAATTATATGAGCTGAATAATACTATAAAATAGATTAGTATTACTTCATAGGAAAATTGTACATGTAACTCTGAATGAAAATTGGTTCATTCGGTAACGTCATTTCATGTGTATGCTGCGGCAATTGATCGTGTGGCTAACAAAGATTTCATGTGCCGTACACCGGTGGCTTGTAGATTAGTGCAAGAATTTTGGCAATTTATAAAAAATATCGCAAGAAATTCTGTTATCGAGGAAATGGCCGGTGTCTTTAATGAAATCAATATTAAACCTCTTAAATATTAAATTTTCGAAGAATATATGTAATTTCTTAGTTTTGGCAAGTCTCATATTTATAGTGACTGTGTGGTTGGTCGTTATCCATCGTTTCACAGGCTATATTTCTGTCTAACTAATGGCCGCACATATCTTTTTCATTTTTAAAAGTATCGTTTATGTTCCATTTAATTCCGGTGTTTGACTGTTCATTGCAATCACACAATAGACTTCATCTAACGTTTTTCCTCCAGTGGTCCTGCCAGCTTTTCTGTAATGCTTACTAATGTAATAGGAAAAATATGGTCTATTTTTAAACTTTAGTAAAATGCCTAATTAGCGTGTCACCACATGATTTCTGAAACTATCAGTAGTGATCTAACCTATTAGATAAAAGATGAAATAACTGTTATTCCACAATGATTGATTCAGAGCTTCAACTTTATTTGTATCGTATGCTGATTTTGAGTTTTTAGCGCTCTTCTCTATTTTTAGTCTGAAAGCTATGCTACAATCACCAATATAAGCAAGTCAGGATTTTGTCATATCTACGTTTAATGGTTATGGTGTGAAATAATTTTGAGTATAAGGTGAAAATCTATTTTTAAATGTTTAAGTACAGAAGCCAGTCATGGATAGTAAAGCGATTAGATCTCAATTTTTTCTTTGATGTTGCGCTCTGCTATAACTTTCTATTATTAATACCATAAACAAAAGAACTACACAGCTCGCGAGATATTAATAAACAAAAAAGCAATACTTGTCAATAATTTGTATACTCGATTTTTTACACAAGCTTTGTAAATGTAAGCTAACTGTTAATGTTCAAATATGTAGGAGTGTAGATCGTTTATTCATATGCATGTTTTTGAAATTTATTGACCTTTTAATATTTTGAAGTCATTTACATATTAACTATCGCCACTAATTAGATATATGTGTTTAATATATATGTGTTTTAATGTATATGTTTAATTAAAACCAATTTTATTGAATTTATTTGTCACGGATGGCTGTCCTTAGTTCCTATGATATCGTGCATAAGCTAAAGCAGAAATCGGAATGGTGACATGCAACCGACCCAGAATACTCGTTATAATTTACAGAAGTTATTTCCATCTACTTTTGCTTATTTTTGTGAGGTCTGGATTTCTACCTCGCTCTTCTGTAGCCCATTTTATGGTATGTATTACTTTATAAAGTAATCAAATAATTGCATTTGGAAATAATACCTCACTATAGCATAACAATGAAATAGCCAAATTTCTCTATCATTATATGCGCAATGTAAAAGGAACTTTCTATTTAATCTTTTATGGATATATTGTTTACATATTTTTTTTTACTACTAAATGGTATGCTACTCAAAACTGGTCAGCTTCATTAGCACGGACGCATATGGTTTCGAGGCGCCAAATGCCGTTTTTCAGTACTCTGGTACACTCGCTCTACTTTCATCACCGTTCTTTTAATATTGTTTATTGCGCAGTAAGATAGGATGCCATTTTCCCGATTATATCGGAAGATTCATGCTCCCATTGCCCATATAAATAGCTGTGGATAGCAAAATACTTTCTTTTCCAACGTAATGTCTTCAATAAGAAGAGCGAGAGGATAAGGTATGGCATTCGTTATTGACAATATCAATACTAAATTTTTATCTTAAAGGTAAATTTAATTTAGATTGCAAATAGTGGTGCACGACTTTATAATAGTTGCACATATCGTATTATAACTGGCGCAAAATGACATAATATAAACGTTGCTTCAAATGGCGTCCACATCCAGGATAATTCTAAGATGAAATAGATAATATAAAAATAAATTATGGATAGCGCGGTCGCATCTGGTATTGTCGTTCGTTTTGGAATATGGTTTAATCAGAGAACGCACTTTGTCGCCGTAGATTTAAACAAATTTGCTAAACTATCATATAGAAAATTAAGTGTCCTTTCTGCTAAAATAAGAGGATTTTCTTAATTCCGAAGACACTGAAAATTAGAAAAATGATAGGATCAACTAAATTTAATGCAGATGTATCTATATTTGATATTGCAGATTCTCACAGAATAAGTGACTGGGTCTCTTTTAGGCCCATATCTAGGTGCAAATTCCTGCTAGCTTGGCTCATAACGATACTCAGATTTATTAGACGGAATTAATCACAATTGCAGATTTAAGCAAATGACCACATTTGCTTAAATCTGCTATTGTGATTATTGTACTGTGTTGCCTGAGGATGGTACTGGAAAGTAGGCACCGAAACGTCCCCAGTACACAAACATGTGATAGAACCGCATTTCCAGTTGAACGAATAAGAAGTCAACCCGATCAAAGACAAAACAAAATTGGAAATTGTGATCAATCGGATCTTTGTGTAGCTACTCGTGTACAACTATTACCCGCGTACGCAAAACGCGGCATTGGAATATATGAAGCTAACACCGCAAAAAAATTCAAAAATGCTAAAGTATAGCACATGTTGGTTACCAACAACGAATAACTAACGTTGACATCCGTAGACGTATTTTTGGATCTGACAATAAGTGCTCGTCGTTAGAAAAGCAAATAAGGCTCCATCAACTTTGTTGGCTCGGTCACGTTTTGCGTATGCCCTCATTTCGATTGCCCAATAGAGCTATGTTCTCTCATCCAGCACCAAATTGGCGTAAGAAACAAGGTGGGCAGATTTTGACATGGCAGAAACAATTAAAGTCACTTACATCCAAATTGGGTAGTATAGGACCCACTCGTCTGCCGGGATGTGGTCCTCGTGCGCATCACAGTTCTTGGTTAGAAACCCTTAGCGACATGGCATCGAATCGAGCTCAGTGGCGATCTTTTTGCAGATGTCTAGTAGAATCGTCTTCGTAACTTTCTTTTCTTTGTAGGGCATAGTTAGCTACGAGGTTTTGTCTGTTTACTGTGAAGATTGCAAGGAAGTTGTATTGCCAATATCGCCTTAAATCTGATTTGACTATAATGGTGTTGTACAGAGATCTATATTGTCTCATTTCTGTGTTATCTTGAATACAGTTATTTACTAAATCCTCTTGATAAATCTCTCGTCTCTTGATTTTGTTGTATAAAGTATTATTTTTGCCATTGTTCTTTTTTTTAATTTTATATTTTTATAATGTTTATATGGCAGCGAAGCATAAGTTCTTAACGGATTTCGTATTGCTGTCCGTAATAATGATAATTGTATAAGTTTGTGCGTTGCTGATTAACTGTTATATACATAATTTTTTCAGGTATTTTGTCATGTAAAATTGCGAGAATAATTTATGTATTTAGTTGTCCGTGCATACTATTGTGAATTTAGTTGATATACAACATATGATGTGCACTTTTTCATTTTTGAGAATTGCCGGCGCATGGACAGCATTAAAACTCTGTGTCTGCTCAGTTTATTTTAAGTCCTTGTCAGCTGAAAGCCATGAATTGTTAATAGAAACGAAATTTTCCGAGCCGAGGAGTCTCTTTTATGTATGGTCACCATCATTGCCTTTTAATGAGCCGCTATTGCGTTGGTTGGAACACGGTTTGAGAAGCCTATTTGCACGTTCCTGCTCGCAAAGCTAACGGGGGTACTCCAATTATTTTCTGCATCTACAGCGGAGATTGTTAGGATTACCACTGCTTTATGATGTGATGAATAATTAAATGTTGAATCTTTTTGCACAGTGCTGTCCTTCTTGTTGTGGATTTAATTTATCAGTATACATTACGCGTTGTTTAATTTAGAAAAGTAGTTCATCTGTTAGAAACGCAGTTTCGTACGTTTTGTTACTACTGTCATAGCCTGTGTTGATTTACTATAATGAAGTAAGTGATTAATAATGCTTAAAATGGTGAAACCCACTATTCGTCGTCACGCAACAGTTATCAAAAGGTTTCAACATTTAGACTTTATCTGTTCGATGCAACGATTACATTTTGTTAAATACTGCAATGTAGGTTCTCACATTTTTATTGTCATTGTCACTTTGGCTTTATTTATTGACACGATTGTTTCGGGCTTTGACATTTTGGTATACGATGCATGTTTTTATTTTTTCTTCAGACGCGTATGCCTATCTCGAGTGTTCTGCCAAGACAAAAGAAGGTGTGCGGGAGGTATTTGAAACAGCCACACGAGCAGCACTGTCGACAAAACGAAAAGGAAAGAAGACTTGCGATCTCTTGTAGATTGGAATTCTAATAATATCTTGCTCACTTTCATAATTGTCTCGCAAAATTTACCCATACAATTGAGTCAACATGAGCACCGCTCGACGGCACACTCGCGCGCATATCAATACACCCCCACCATCAATGTCGATTTTCTTATTGTTCAGTTTTTTCTTTTCCTGCCCGCCCTGCTACGCCAGAACTCCTTGCGTTAAATTGTATCCATATCAAGTAATGCATACCCTTATAATGTCTAAACAATCGTCCACTTATGCATAAGTGCAAATGCGCATTGTCTTAATCTGCATTTTGTTAGCCAAGAGTTTATTGGGGACGACGTTTTTGCTGATTTTTACTTTGCATTCTCGTGCTGGTTGCTAGCGTTATCTTTTTTTCATTGCCTTGTACTCTCCTGAACTTGATTATTGTCAGAACTGTGGGCATTAGTAATGACGTATTTTTGTTACAAATTTCTTCTCAATGTGCCTGCTTATGTTTAGACTTTATTTTTGTGGTTGTGCCGAAACCAAATACAAATATATAAATTTATGTTGCAATCTCGTCGAGTGTTTTTTATTTCTTCATTTGGACGAAAGCGTGTTGTCACGATTCGCGAGTGAGGGGCGAAACTGTCAGTATGTTGAATATATTGCAATTAATTAATTACCGATTCTATTAGCCAAAATGGATTATTGGTTGGCGCATTATTATTTTTTACAAAGACCAACTTTATTTAAAATTTGGTATATTATCAATATTTTCCGGTGTACCATCTGAACATTGAATGATCCAATTATATTAAATAATCTTATACTTGCCTACTTATCATTGCGTTTCCTTCTGATGTTAGCTACTGGGCAATTTTTATGGTGTACTTTTGCCACATAACTTGGGTCATTTATGTTTACACAATTTCTTCAGAAGTGGCATGATTTTAGACCAAATCACGAAGAGTTTAAATTACTTTAATGACTGATTTGCATCATTATGTTTAGTGCCATATCATCATGGCATTTTAAGGCGTATGTCTTACCTTAAAGTAGAATATCTAACTGATCTTGTGAGTCGAATGACACAATATAGTTAATAAAAGTCTACTTCACTCATATAAACGCTTCACTGGGATCTACTGATCTGAGTTGTAGTTTGTCTTTTAATACAGATAGATATTCCCTCTGTACTCCCCATTACTATAACTATTGTTATTATGATGATTGTTCAATATTCTGTTAGTTCTAGACTGACATATGCTGATCCGAAATCTTCTTAATCTGTTATTATTGGCCTACTCGTCTTTCTTTGCATTCTTTTTTTCAAGTGACATTATATCATGCTTTCATTCTCGAATTTTCGCCAAGTTTTACCTTTAATGGTTGTGCATGAATATTGTGTATGCCGATGTATGTTGAACCGTAGACAAATAGTGCGTTATTTTTTTTATGTCTTAGAATTTCTGGAATCTGCTTATAAATATGCGCGCACTACAACATTTCTGTCTGCTGATTTGGCTGGATGCATATTATATGCGTCAAACTGAGAAATTTTTCATTCATCATCGCGGTTACTTATTCGTGATACATGTTAAGTATGACTGATTTTTGCACATGTGACCATCGTATTAGTCTGGCACCACGAAATTTATTACTGGCACTTCTTTCCGTGATAGTGCTTTGCAGTGGTGCGTGCCGTTTGATGTTGTGAGCTGCTTAGACGCAAGGCATTTTCCGGTTGGTTTTTCATGCCCGTTTTTACTAGTTTTTGTTTTCATTGTTAGTTCGTTTATCCTTGATAACTTCGGCTTGCCAGAATGTTTTGGTAGAATATATTTACCTCTGAGTTATTCTGATCCATCCATGCTACCCTTGAAATGTATCTTTACTTGCTCTGTTCTGAGTGCACAGGCGAGTTTACACACAAGGAATACGCTATCTGGCAGATGTTCTGTTTTAGATGAATTCGTTTGTTCAATAAATTAACCTGCAAGATGACAATGTATGAACTTGTTAATACTAGTCTGCGAATGCAGTGAGACTGCTTAGTACCTTTAATTCATTCTCGATTATTATTTTTATTTGGCTCTAAAATATGGTATATTTTAGCGGCCGTTTGACGTGCAATCAGTGCGGAAGCTAGGCAGCCTATCACACGCTATTCCATACATTATTGTCTGAAACACACGTGTACTCAACTCTTTTTGCCAATTGATTTTATTAGTTATGCAGAGTAGTGTTAACTCAAAAGTGAATAAAGGTGCAATTTGATTAACATTGAGTGAAGTTAATACAGTCGCCAGTGCTTAGGTGATAAACGCTACTGCACTTGTGCGACTGTTGTTGTTTCCGATGCGTAAGCTGACATTATTTTATGTAAATTAGGCTTACACTACGTTAACTAATATTGCTACAGTTATTACACTTTAACAAACGTAATAGAGAAACCGGCTCTTATTTTAAGTTTAATATCTTCGTTTTCTCTTTGTGTGGTTTCCTTTGTGACTGTTTGTTTTCCATAATTCATCTGGTCTGATTGATTTCATAATTGTACGCATGCTCTCTATTTATTTGAATTTTAGTGTTACAACTAAGTTATCGTAGAAATTTCCACTTCCCTTAAATACTTGTTTCTCTGTTTGTTTGTTAGGTAAATGTGTATGCCAGTAAATTTGGAAAACTAATTTTGTGTCTATGCCGATTCAGTATTACGGAAATTGTGATAGTTCTTTGAATGTTATCTTAATTACAAGTTTAACGTTAATTAATCATTGTGACTTTTCTTTTTGTTTTCATCGGTTGGTGAAATCGAATGATTTACAGAATTTTTCTGTTTGATTATTATGTGGATTGCTTACACCGACTAATACTTCTGAGATAATTGCGAAAAATTGAAAACAAATAATATATAAGAATCCAGGCATATTGTCGGCGGTTTACATTTTATTTAGATTTATTGTGTTAATCTTATTTATTATGACTTTCAGAATTCTTTTCATCATCATTAACATTGGCAGTTGGATTGACTTTTTTAGAATTTTTGTGTAATTTACGCATACATGATGGTGTTCCTGTTTCTTGACTTTTTGGTCTGTCAGTTTCATTTAATTGTGCACTACAAATTGATCTCTGTGAGCTTTAGAGGAATGTGTTCTTGTGAGTAAATGCCAATGCTTTTACTCGCAATATTTTTAGAGCTGTCGGCTTGCTTCCGTATCAGTTGCAATTTGCGTAATAACTAATTTGACTAACATGGACACTTGTGTTCTGTATTTCGCTTATCTCTGATGGGGCTTTGAAAACGCTTTGTGTTAAATCGATATTTACGACAAATATAACTTTCATTCTTTTTTAAATCATAAAGCATCTGTAGTGCATGCCAATGGGTGATGCATAGTTGACAATCTATTGTGTTAGGAATTGAAATGGGAATTTAGTTGTATTTTTTAAAGAATTTTATTTGCATACTAAAATTCGAAGCTATCCAGTAGTCATTCTTAAAGTTGATTTTGCAATTATTTTATATTATAAACGATTTTCAATTTATCTTCAGAATTAGAATTTGGATTCGAGTGTCAAATTTACTGTGACACAACGGACGAATTATCTTTTCGTTTTATTTCCTTAATGCAATATTTTGTCAATCTGAAGATTAGCGGCTTGTAGTTTATCGATGGATTTATGGGTTTTTTTATAACAGCGGTTTTCCTTTTTCGTTTATTTTATCTGCTTAACAAATAAACAGTGTGTCAATTTATTAGCAATCTGATTAAGCTTTTTATGACTGTCAGTAAGAAGGTATGGAACGGTGTTATAAATTTTATCCAAGCAAAATGTTACCATATATTCTGCTATATTATAGAATTCGTATATATAAAAGTGGTATTGAAAGAACCCCTCTAATTTAATTCCTGGTATACTTATGCGATTCTGATTTTTTGTGTCAAACGCATGAGTCACCCACAAAAGAATGGGATGGCACTACCATTTAAAAATCGTATAATCCATATATTTTCACATATTATTTGTTTTCGCCGAAGCTATTTTAATGTGTGGCATGAATGCCCGTTATCATCGCATGGAATAATGTAAATTGCGACCATTCCATCTAGAATTGCTCTCGCGTCGAGCACGAACCAACATGATTATGAGAAGTACAGTTGGTCACTGCGGTCGTATCGTCCTCGCTTACTTTGATCGTTATTTTCTTTTGGACCCCTGTATGTTAAGGGGATGGTAATGGCAACCTTCGCCACAAGCAATAACCGGTACCCTATTAGTTTCGACAAGATTCAAGCACTGGAAGCCCTTTGGTCACTACCATAGGAGTCTCTGAGACGCAATGCTTGGATAAACCATAAATTACGGAATGATCGTCTAATTTAGAACAAACAGATTCTTATGAATTTTCTCTTAAACTAAATTCCTTAAGTCATTCGATTACGTGCTCTGTATCTTTGCATTTATTGCTGTTATCCGTAATGTTAAAATCAAATTTAAAACATTTTTTATAATCCATGTGTGGTCAGCGAAAGTGTTTAAGACAAATATCCACTATAATTACCTGAAGAGAATTTAAGATCCGTCCCATGATATCAGTAAGAATAATAATTTGTAACGAATTTAAATACTTTATTGTCGAAATATCGCTTCGCCCAATGTCTTTCAAGAAACTTAGTGCGTGTATAATTGTATCTTTACTATACAAAACTATTGCTGATGTATACTTTATCAATTTATGAAATGAAAATCGTTACAAAAATCTGTCTAATACAATATATATATATATATATATATATATATATATATATATATAAACAAAAAATGAATAGGCCGTCATGCCAAGTAAAATAAGTTGCACTACCTATTGATTCATGCAGAGTCGATAAGCGAGAGCAAGCTGCTGCAGACATTTGCATTGCTTCTGTAGGTGCGCTGAATAATGTCGAATTTGAGCAAATTAAAAAGTCAAAATTCGTTTTGCTAAATCAGGAATATTTCAAATAGATTAATTGCTTAATTTGTGTCGAGTTATTTAAGTTAGTGCATTTAACTTGCTAACTAATCCAAATCGGCTTAAAGGAAACTAGAACTTATATTTGATAAATTCTGAATCAAGATGCATTCAAGTGTTGCGAACTGTGTGCTCTTATCTAGCCTACGCATTATCGTCGGTCACGTAATAACGGTACTTTCGCTATTTTGTTCGATTTGTTGAATACAGTGGGATTGGTGTTTATTTCAAGTTCGCAATCTTCATTTAAATAATTTTTATTATCACCCACGCTATCAGCGTTAGTTTAATTTTATAGTTTACGTACACGTGGCGAAAGCTGCATAAAGATTATGTTAGTGACGGCATAGTAATCGTGAGACCCACATTTCCAGTGAAGTACAATGAAAACGAGACTACTAGGGGTGCGAGCCGCATACATAATTTTTCTTTCCATGTGTGCGTTACGGTGTTATCCTTGCTATTCAGCTTTCCGTCGTACCTTGTTGATGATAAAAGAATTTTGAAATGCATCAGTACGTGTGACTGACAGTCCTTACAATTTTAGTTGACGACTGGTTTACAAAAACTATTTGATTAGTGTCAGAAAGCAGCGAAATAGCTCAAATTTGTGAGGTGCATATTCTGACTTGTTTTGCTTATAATGATGACACAATTAAATCCTTTTTTATATACACAGAGTGTATATTAAAAATTGCATCAGGTTACAAATTTAATTCCTCAGGTAGACCAGTTTCATCCTTTTTGGAACATTTAAATTACTTAAAATATTTCCCAGTGGTGGTGAAATTTTGGTTGTATTCGCTGCCTGATATGTTTATTTTATATTTTCATCATGTGTATTCTATTAATAAAGTTTACGAGCTTGATATAAACGCAAATCATATTGTATCTAACCAGTCTTGCACCATAGAAAGACTAACGTCAGTCATAAGTACTGGCGCGTTTTGACTTTCCATGGTCATCATCAAAGCACAAATGGAAACCGACTAGCGAGGATCAAAACCACATTGAATATATATGAAGAAAGCAAAATTGGATATGCGGCTCTCAACTTTTTCAGTTTCCCATAAACTATACATGACTGGAAATGTCATCTGCACAATTTTTATGCAGTCATGAACATTGACTTTTTGCAGCTTTCGCCACATATTTATTGGTATCACGATTAAATAGTCTTTGTTTACGCGGGCAGAGGTAACAATTCTTTAACTCAAGTTCGCGAGCTTGTAATAAACACCAATTTCATTATACATAGTTGGGTTCAGGCGCGATGCCGATTCCTGAGTAGACATTTCACACGTAACGAACGTACTTATGAGGTTGTACCAATTGCTTATGTTGAAATTGACCGATCCATCTGGTAATATTTGAATTAATTTGTAATTAGATGCACAAAACCTGACACATAATTGGTATAAACGTCTTATTTGTCTTTATGCGTTTCTATACGCTTTACCGTTTCACCACTTACGATATTGTGTGAGATCGTGGCTGGTTAATTGGTCCTCTATGATGAAAGCGAGACTAACGACTTCATATTCAACGGAAATCTGGTCGGGTGTATTTGGTTTAGTGCTATGAATTTAATTCACTGTTCTTTTCCGTCTGCGCTTTGACTACCATACTTTACTTACTTTACTGCGGCTGACTCCTTTTGGAGGATAAGCCGGCTCCATGACATTTCATGGAGTTTCTTGGGAATTTGTTACAAGTGGTGTCCCCTCAACACCCGGCTTTTTGGTCGAGGACGCACCTCTAGCCTTTGCACATCCAAGCACAGTCTGCAAGGCAGCAGTAAGTTGCATGGTTGCCGTTGGCTGTTGAGAGCTCATTCGCCATTCGGAAGTACGGGGTACTGTCCAGGAGTCCATGTAATCCTGTGGCTGTTGAACCCTTTTGTGGCGGGGAACACACGCCGAGTCATGGTGCCGTCGTCGGGCTCATGTGGTATTTTATAGGAGATCCGATTGCCGGTCGGAAATCCACCACGCCCTGGTGACACCACCGCCATAGCCCCGTTAGCCCATGTACGATCGGCCATCGAGACAAGGTTGACACCGTCGTACCACGTTGAGGAGGGGATGGACTTTACGACGGTTTTGACTACTATGCGCGGTTATCGATGCTAGTAACTGTTTGGTAATTAATGATTGCAGCTTAATTTTCATCGGATTATTTAGCCGGTGAGTTCTGGTAACAACATGAAGTTTGCGACAGATTTGATCTGAAGTGACTGGATACATTAAGGCCATGGCTCGATGCATTAGAGATATGCAACTTTGTGGATAGCTCTCTGTATTAACAAATAAAATATGATTCAAACTGAAGAAACAATTTCACATATTGATATCAATACACGGACAGCTTGTTGGTGTTTGTACAATTCTAGACGTCTATTTGTTGCGCTAGCTTCCTCAGTGGGTAGAGCAAAAGACTCCGACGCAGATGTGTCCAGGTTCGAGTCTTGTCCGCTAAAAATTCTCGACAGTACGTGAAGAGTTGACAATAGGGACGTGACCGGTCTACTGAATGAATTTCGTTTTAGTGCGGCAGGGCGGCTCAGTGGGTGGAGCCACAATTAAATGATTGTTAAATTGTCAATGCTGTCTGAACCATGCCTTAAAATGAAAGAATTTTAAAAACAAACTGTTTTTACAAATTAAGGAATTTAAGAAATTTGATATTAGTATATGCTAAAATAAGCGTGACAAATGTGAGTACATTATGGGACTGGTTTCTATGTCAAAATCACAATCTATATTTACTTAATTGTGTTCACCGCCCGCGGAACCATTGTTCGTTTACTTATGTAAATGTTCAATTCAATACCACTTCCACAAGTAGCATGGTGTCTGTACTATAATGTCAGATTGGTGGTATTTAGGTGAAATTTCAGGTCTAAACTTGTGCCATATAGGCTCCACCAAAGGGTACAATTTCCCTACATTGCTCGCCTAAATGTAAAGTGGTTATAGAGCGTAATATCGGCTCTTACTGAGGAGTCGCCAGTAAACACGAAATTAAACTTTCCGTTCCTGCTGTCTTTGGTTTATCCTTCTTGTCGTATTTGTAATAATTTGTTACTAGGTGCGCAATACCTAATACACAATTGCATATATATATTAGGTGTCAGCACCACACACTAGCTATTTTGTACAAGGCTTCTGTTATGTCATCGTCTGATGCTAACTCAATGGTTTTTGCCAGATAGTACAATGCGCCATTTAATTTCGCTTGCCAAACAGACTTAATTTTTTGTCTTCCTTTGCGAGCAGAAATGTTCACAATCAATGAATTCGGAGATGCGCATTTCTTAACCATAACTTACTGAATACGACCGTTATCCATTTGGATCTGAGCCGAAATTTTCGAGACTATCTGTTAATTTTTCACTTTGAAAGGCGTATTTAGTCTAAAACACTCTAGTGATCGTTTACTTCGAAATTAGCCTGTTCATCGTCATAAATTACTAAACACAAATTACATTTGTATTGGTGAAGTTAACCTGTTTGATGCAAAATATGATCCTTCGCGTTGACATTCTATGTTAGTTCTGTTGACAAGAGCATTCATTGCATTTGATTAACAGGTTGGCGCTATTTTGTAATTTTCAAATATAAATACGGATGACGCGTTATTATGAATGGTAAATTAAACGAAATAAAGTTTTCTTCTCGCTGACATTGGCATATCATTCTGGTTCTATTTTGCATAACTTGTTAGTAGTTACTTAGTACATAAAATATAATTGCCTTCCGCCTTGTATGCTAATAACTTTAACTTGCAATTCTTAAAAAAAATAGCTTATACCAGATGGCATTGCGGACATTTCATTTTGTTGTGGTACAACTGATGTAATGACGAGTTACTCATTTTGAGACTGAATTTTTAGGACGAAACGAAAGAAAATTAATAATCCATTTTAACTTGAACTTTACCTTATGTTTGTTGTCCACAAGGCTGTGTTATTACTCTCAATGTTTTCTTACCGATATTTCGGCCTTCGATATTGATAGCTGAAATACCGGTAAGAAAAGATTGACGATAATACAGAAGCCCTCGTTGAAATCAACGATCTATTAATTGTAAAATGTCCTGTTGCGTACAACATTTCCGTTAACATCAATTTATTTGTTTTCTTATATTATGTGTATTTTGTCACATATTCTTCTGATCTCGTGGAATTCTGCATTGATAATAGTATTAATGCAAATAATTTTGCTCTCTCATACGATTAATTACCTGTATTTGAAGAAATATCAGTTAGCACATAATACATTTTTGTGCTGTGCGTAAAAAATATCTTGCGTGGAACACCGCCTACAAGAAAAGATATTGTATGCATCTAACTAGCAAAATTTTCAATCCGAATTTCAAAGAAAAATACTGTAGTTTTGTAAAATTTGATAGAGTGAACGAAATTTGATACCTCAAATGCTTGACTCACCGTTGCAATTTATTTTTAGAAGAAAGTTTACGCTTGTTGCAATATTTTAAATTTATTTTAGAGAATCGTCTGCAAATGGTTACACTGGCAATATTTCGTTCTGAAAATATGGATTTGCAAAGCAATTAAGATTTTGATGGTAAACCTCATCGCGGTTATATTAGGAAGTGACAAGTTTGGCATTTTTAGCGAACAACGTTCGGTATTTATCTATTTAAATCATATTTGCGATCTTTATTTGAACACCAGTCTCATTATATAAATCCATTTTTCAGCATAAACTAAGTATTGCATTGTGTAGAAAATGCAATTCATTCAGTGGACGGATTTCGTCCTTATTGGGATCTCATCAGATACTGTCCAGAATTTGCCGCGGACACGGGTCGAACCTAGACTCGTCTACTTCGGAATTTGGCATACTATGGACAGTACGTAATGAGTTACCATTGTGGATGGCATCAGTCTACTGGATGAACTGATTTTTATACATTACACAATGCTTAGTTTATATTGACTATTTTATGTATAAATTGGGATCGGTGCTTACATCAAGATCGCCACCTTAATTTAAATAATTTGATAATCGCCCGCGCAACCAATGTTCGTTTATATATATATATATATATATATATATATATATATATATATATATATATATATATATATATATATATAAACGCTCCATACTTTTGAAATATATAGCGTAATCTTGTCTGTGTCATGCTCTTTAAAAAAGAGTTACCTGCGGAACCCAGAACAAATTGCCAAATTTCGTTTTATTGGAAGTTTGTATAAGCACTCAAGAAAACTAATGTTAAGTTAGTCAAATAGAGGAATATCCCGTACTTTTCTGTAGATAAACAAGATAACCTGTCTTAATATATTGATTTATCTAGATATGTATAAATCGTATTTAATAAAACTGAATAATATTATCGTCAAGTGAATAATATAGGTTTATTCTGATTTGTTAATAATAAATACAAATTGCAATGCCGAGTTTCTTTAAAATATATCAAAATGAATTTTTATAATGAAATAGATTATAGCTATTTATAATATTTCATTTCATATGTCTCGGGTCAGGTTTTTACATTTAAGGTACCCTGGATTATTTGACACATTCTCAATTTCGGTGAACTATAGCATAAATTGATATCCATTATGTTGGTACCATTTTCCGACTCGGAAACCATAGTGTTAGTACCATGTACCTTTTCGGTACAATAATGTTGGTATCGGTTACTAACACAATAGCCATAGTGTTAGTATCCTTTACAGACTCGGTATATATATTATATAGTGTGAGTTAGCGTTGAAGTCGCATTGTCGTTGACTTCAGATTATGTTAGCTTCACTATTACAGGTTTACACATTCGTCTAGGAGATTGTACCGTCCTATTATTCCACATTCTTCTACCAAATATATAGTGGTTAAAGGGCGTAATACCGGCTCCTACTGATGAGTCGCCAGTAAGCACGAAACGAATGTGCATGAGATTATACTTTCAGCTCATGCTGCCTTTGCTTTATCCTTCTGGTCACAACTGAACTAATTTGTTACTAGGTTCGCAACACCTTTTCGATTTTAAAAGGAAATTAAGATTTTAAAGTGCGCATTCTGTTCTCCAGAAGGCGATGCTTATTATTTGATGTATACGGATCAAATTTCGTCATCAAGAGCACACATAATTTACCTTACGATAGTACAATAAGTTGACGTTTCGACATGTGTGGATATACCGCCATATGAGGAATGTTCGATAACAATGCTACTGTTGACCATTGTGAGTCTTAGGTAGCTGAATTGCTTTCCATAAATCTATTGTATGCAGTTGCCTGTTTAGTTTCACAAATAGGCATATTGAATTTTCCAATGCGATTTAATATTAGCTAATCTTACCTTCCAAGCTACTATTAAGTAAGTCTCGTGAAGTTAATCCATTTACGTATACGGAGGTCGCGCCGCCATAAACGTTTGCACAGCTTCGGAAAAGTGGCCAAACCTCCGTTTAAAGTCCAGTATTCCTGCATTTTTTCAGTTTCACACGATTAAAGTATAAACGAGAATCAGCTCAGAAATATTTGCCGCAATCGATATTAACTTAAGCCCGGAATAAATCATTAACCTATACATTTGGACGAAATTGTTTAATCTGTCATTTAGTGCGGCAACCTCATAAATTTGGATCTTATTTGTAACGTGAAACAGTAAATTTACATGAAAAATGTGTTTCTTCAGTACAGACCTTGACTGAAATATCCGGTCTCTATTTGAAAAAAATACGATAAATCATAGAAAATGTATTTCGATGAACAGCTTCAACTATACATAAAGAATAACATTGGACATTCAAAACAGTTAGCGCAAAATGCTAATGCGACATCGCAAGAGTTTGAATAATTAAATGCATTAACGCAAACACATACCCTCACTTCGACTCTCCCTGCTTAACTCATGCCTAACATCATTTTGCTTTTTAAACTGTGATCAGATAATGTTCTCTATTTGACTTATTTGGCAATCTGCAATAACATGTAACATCTTTTGGTGCAAACAAATGACTACATCCAGTTTGAAGTAGGATTGTTTAAATAATCTCTACTAAGTTTTAAAGAAATCGATTTTTCGCTTATCGAACGTATTGAACAGTTGCTGCATATGCAAGTGTGTATTAGGTGTTGCGCACCTAGTGACAAATTAGTTCTTATATGAAATACAATTAACCAATTATTGATTGCGCGGGTGGTGGTAACAATTATTTAGATCAAGTTTGCGAGCTTCAAGTGAACACGACTGGTTAAATACAGTGGGATTGGTGTTTACTTCAAGCTCGCAAACATGATTTAAATAATAGTTCTTATATGACCAGAAGGATAAAACGAAGACATCATTAACGGAAAGTATTATGTCGTGCACAATCATTTCGTGCTTACTGGCGACTTATCAGTGGGAGCCGGTACTGTCTTTTACCCACGGTATATCTGGGTCAGGTACAAGGGAGAATTGGACGATACAATCTCCTATACGAATGTGTAAACCTGCAATAGTGAAGATAACATCATGTAAAGTCTTCGACAATGCGACTTCAAAGACAACGCACTATATATAATGTTTACCAAGCCTTTTCAATTGCATAGAATAGACTCTTCGCATTTAAATCGGTCATCAATTTTTACAAAAATTTTATCATGTAATGGTGCATCCGAGTGGTTACTGCTCTTTGAATTATTCATTTGATTATTTCGACAGGTATTTTGAGTTAAAACCACGAATGTGATGTATACTGTAGGAATAAAAGTAATAAGAAGAAGTTTTCTTGAGATAATAATTGGAAAGTGATACTAGATACATTTTAAACTTCGCTACTATTTTAGAAAAAAAAATCTTTTTAATTCATGTTTCATGCCCACATGCCAATGCGTAAAGTTTAAAATCTCACAGGAATGAAGAATTTCATGCTGTTCGTTAATAATTAACTGCACGTGCACATTCATATAAGTGAGACTAAAGTGATTATTTAAGAATTAATTAATTCCACGTGTGGTGACTGAAATTATTAAAACACGGTTACAACATTGAAATAAACACCAATTCCATCGTATCTAGTCAGTCACACAACATAGCAAACCTATCGTCAATCACACGTAGTGTCGTGTTTAAACCTTCAACCATCATCATCAGAGCACGACGGCAAACTGATAAACGAGGATCAAACTGAAATTAATACACAAATTGTGGACAATCAGGTTTTCGGCTCTCACCTCCAGTAGTCTCATATACATTGTACATTACTGGGAATGTCGGCTACACCGTTTCTATGCAATAACGAACATGAACTTTTCTCAGCTTTTGCCTAATTTGCATAAGCTCAACAACTAGACAAACATTGATTGCGTGGGTGGTGACAACGATTATTTAAATTAAGTTTTTGGGCTTGAAATAGATACCATTGTATGTAACCAGTCGCACACCATAGAAAAGCTATTGTCAATCACGCGTACTGACGCGTTTCGAAATTCCACGATGATCATAAGAGCACAACGACAAACTGCCTAACGAGGTTCAAATCGAAATTCATTCACAGATTATGGAAAATCACCTCCAGTGGTCTCGCATACATTTTACTTGACTGTAAATGTCGGCTGCAAAAATTATGTTCAGTCACGAAGACTAATTTTTTGCAGTTTTCGCCACATTTGCATAACTTATACCGTTAAAAAATCATTGATTATGTGGCTGGTGACAACAATAATTGAAATTAAATTAGTGAGCTTGAAATAAGCACAAAACCATTTGTATCTAACCAGGCGCACAACATAGCAAAATTGGCAAAAGTGATTAATGACAATTCAGTTATGCCCACGTCGCACTTGTTGTTTTATACATACTTTTCTAAATTTTGTATTTACGGCTAACCTTCCGAGTAAGGATGGGCGCAAGATATTTAAAGTACCCCTGTTGCAAAATGTTTTCAGGTGAAATACTCTGGAGTTAATAAAATAAATAAAGATAAGAAGTCAAAATAAATGAGGGCCAAGATAGAAGTTTAGAAAATTACCTACTCAAAGAAAGATCATATATTGCAAAAAAGTGACGTTTAACGTAAATGCTCATTATAAATTTTACACTTTCTGAAGGAGTTAATAGATACAGTAGGGTAGCTAGTAATAAAGTTTGAAATTATAAGACGAACCTAAAATCGGTTAAGAGATCGTTAATTTTCTCACCGACATTTAAAAGTTACTTCTTATGCAATGTTTTTGCAGTTTTACTTGGGCGAGTTTTCGATTCTCATTCGTGATATATTTATTGTGTTACACATTTATTCTAGCGATATTTTTACTGTTGATTTAATCACCATTGTACTACTTTGTTTAACTTCAATATATTTTCTAGTCCGTCAGCCAGTCCTAATACTTATGTGTGACAACAGCAAACCCGGTTATTTGGTTGTCCCGTCCATATTAGATAAAGTGCAAGATTCGATCTAATGACATGCCAATATTTGAATGCAGTCCACTGTTTATTTTTTTCTGTCTTAATTGTGCGCATTTTTGCAATTACATATATGAGGTTGCAGTCCTTACATGTAATTCCATACACGGTTTAGTTTTCTCTTTTTTGTTGGATATTTTATTGCCGATGGTAAGAGTATGTTTTAAAATGGTACGTCTTTTGTATTTGATTGCTACCGTTTTTCTTTTTCTACGTAATTTAGAGTCAGGTATTGCCATGCCACCTTAATCCTTCTTTGTTGCGTATTACTTCTCGTACTTCCAATTATGATTAAATTTACTTTTAACACTCATCAACATTGCCTCCATTAACTTTAGAGTGTGTCTATTAGCAACGAATATTTCTCACATTCTACCCAATTCAATTTCCCTACATTTTGCGTCTGTTAGTTTCAGACTTCTGGTTAACATTCATTTTAAGATACCAATCTTCATACTATGTGTATAAAATATAAGCAAGATACCCGGGTAATTATCCTTCCTATAAACATCTCTTTCTAAATTTTTTTTCCCATTTACAGTTGATATAACGTAAAGATAGTAACTTACTACATTATTTATTTTCAAAAGAAAATTTGATTTTATTCACTTGATTTAAGAAATTTACCATGTCGTCTACCATAAGATTTCAAATACGTTTTTATTTGTCCTGCTTTAGGGCTGTCGGTTTTATCGCAACCTAAAATATTTGTCCAATTTGAACTGCTCTAATTTGATTATAAAATTAGTTCCTAAATATAGAATAAGCATAAGAGATGCATGTGTTCATTATCTATACAGTATGTGTCATCGACATTTTACTCCGTTCTAATATGACTGGGTGATCAACCAGGAAACACCGAAAATCTAGTGACTTGATTACTATTGTATTGGTGTAGATTAATGTGACATCTCAGGTTAATGATATGAATTTATGAATATGTGATTTATGTACTAATATTTCCATATTCTATGACGTAAGAACGTGGAAATTTTGTACGTTGTGGAGAGCTTGACATTAACATTTATTCTCTAAGAGTTACCCGGCCTATGCATCTTTATTAAATCATGCTCTCTGGGTTTGTCTTTATCTCTTTGTAAGAGAGCGTTACCATACACTTTAACTTATTCGCTATTATCAGTCATTATCAATCAATAAGTTTACTTCTTGTAAATTAGCAGTAGGGTCTATGTTCACCTCTATATTATCTAGTTTTTTGTAAATCTGTTTTTATAATCTTATAGAACCACAAGAACTGTCGCCTCTCCTTTGTCTGCTTTCAACCGTATAGCATTGCCTTGTGTATTAGGTACCACTTACGTACTAATAAGTTAGTTCAAGTAGGACGGAAAGGATGTCACAACGCCAAAATGAACAAAATGTATAATCACTTGTACACATGCCTTTCGTGCTTACTGGAAAACTATTAGCAGAAGCCGTTACCACGCCCAATATTTTTTATATATCTGGTCCCTAAATGTGGAACAGTAGGACGATATACTCTCCTATATAAAAGGTCGAGTTTATTAAATATAGTAGTAAAGCTAGCTTCATAAAAAGTCATCGGCGATGAGAGTTCAAAGACAACTTACCATATATAATAGATAATGAGAATTTAAATTACATTAACACAATGATTATCGAGATACCGAGCCTTTAAATGGTGCCATCAAACGGGTTTCGAGATAGGCTTAATTTCGCAAATATTGAGAGTTTTGACCATTACAGAAAGTTTGCTACTCCAGGAATTGTATACACTATGGTACAGTTCAACATCAGTTATCACACTCCGTGATAATTATGACGTCATTGAATTAAATTTATAATGGTTATATATTCTTTGTTCGGAGAACTGATATATATTTACTTGTGTATTAGGCATTGCGTATCTGGTAAAAAAATGAGTTCTAATAGCACCAGAATGACATATCAAAGTCAGCAAAACTAAATTTATCACCTCGTGTACGCACGCGAATTTTGTTTTCTGGCGATTCATCCACAACGAATAAATAACTTTTATATATTTTGCTGAATGATGTAATGATTAATACGAAATCTGGTAACTGATGATGATCATGGTAAGATTAATTGAATTTAATAAATTAGCAGGGTTTCAGAATTGGTTGATACTCTCTACATACTCGTTGTATATTATAAATAGTGAGTTCGTATTGAAATCGCATTAGCGGAGACTATATAATATTTGCTCCATTTCTGTTTGAATGAACATTTGTTTGCAGTTTTTACGGTCCAAATTTCACAAATTTATTGAACAAACGTATAGTTGATATAATTTTTAATTCCGGTTCCTACTGATGATTCTCCGGAAAAAAATGAAACGCGTGTGCAAACGAGATTATAAATTTTGTCCATGCTGACTTTGCTATATACTTTTGGTCCTATTTGAACGAATTTGTTTCTAGGTGCGCAGCATCTAATGCAATATTGTCTCCACTAGTGCTTGAATACTGATTCGTATTATTAGACTCCTATTGATGAGTCGCCGGTAAGCACGAAATACATGTGTACATGCGATTATACAATTTTTTTATGTTGACTTTGGCATATCATTCTGTTTTTATTTGAACTAATTTGTTACTAGGTGCGCAACAACTAATACACAATGGCAGATATACTAGGTCTCCGAAACAAAGAATATGTAGCCATTATGTATTCCATTGTTTGTCATTATCTCATTTCTGAGTCTCTTGCCTTTATAATTAGGTTTATATTTCCTCTCATCGTGTGCTAACAATATTTTTGTTGTGTAATTCAAATTAAATCTCACCTTCATTAGAGAAGAATTGCGCTGTTATAACGGCGTTTTGGTGTTTAGTCAATCTGGGAAGCTGTGTTAAAACCAGTAATAAGCATTTGCGGCTGATTTATATTTAATTGTTATTAAGAAATATTTTATAACCAAATTATTGACAATTGTTCTAATCATATTTTCGGTTGAGCTATAGATGCATAAAATGTCCATACATGTCTGTTCCCGACCTTTATTATTTCTCTGCTATGTGCTCTATCCGTAATATCCTCTGTACCATTAAAAAGGCAATGTGACATAGATTTAATCGTAGATTTCTCTCTCATTAATAAAAAATATTTCTCTCTAAATCACTAATCAACTTATTTGTTTGGTTTAAAATAAGTACGTGTTTAAAAGATGTATCTTTAGTATTTCAATGTAGTTTAAATTTAAAATATTTAGGAATTGTACAATGTTTTAATATATTTTAATCGAAAAGTATTTTCCATGTGCCTTATTTGCTGGTTTATTATATGGTGACATTTAATTGTATTTATTAGCTTAATATTTTTTAAAAGAATTTTTTGTCCGACAGGGAATATCAAAAATACAAAATGAGTACAGTAGATGTAAAGTCTTGTTTTGAAAAACAAAGACCAGTTAAGTAATCATTCATGTTATTTCATTAATTATTTCGGTTTCAATATTTTAAAAAAGTACACGGATAAAAACGTTCTGAATGTCTGACCATTACCATATCAACCACAATCGTAGATGATTGACAATGTAGCAGAAAATTCCATCGTTTATCTAGTGTGGAGTATTATGGTAGTTGACTCAACGGGAGTTCTGGAGACCTAGTTACATTTTTATATAAGAATTTTTTTTGCAATTTAAAAAAAAAACTTCAGTTTGGATTTTTATTAACTAGCATAGTTCTACTGAATGGACTTTGCTTCAAGCAGGTGGATTACTGTAGATAATTTATAATTTTATAAATTCTTGACAGCAGAGACCAACTACATATGTGTATCTAGTATCCACATGTCGTATTAAATAACAAGATGATCATATATGACTAGGAGCTAATTCAAAAGTCAGAATATGAAACACCTAATAATAAATAGAAGGTGGCACTGTGCCCAAAACTATCGACCTGGATGGTCATGAACGTTTGTGTAAACTATATATTTCCTTTAAATAAAATTTGCTTACTTAAGATAAGCACTAATCCCACTTTCCCACAGTGGCAAAAAGTTGCAAAGCCACTTTCAGTCGCATGTAATGAAGCGTTTCGACTCGATATGCGTAATTCGTTGGGAATTTGTTACAAACTCCTAGTTCTATTTACCCAGTAATCCTGAAACGCCAGCATCAATTCTATTTCACGTTTTTAATGCTGCCATTGAAATATCGTCTAGGTCATGTATGAATTAACTTGCTACAATGTATGCCATGCTTAACAATGTTCAAAGATTAATGGATGTAGAATGAGTTTGCATGCTGAATAGGCGAACTTGTCGATGCAGCTCACCGGATATGAAATAAGAACTTTGGATAAGACCAAGTAAATTTACCGGATAAATTCTTTCAATTTTGGTTCTGGCAGAATTTTACTTCTTACAAGAATATTCAAAAAAATTACATGGCAAATTGTGTTAAAATTAAATTAAAATCGAAGCTCGACTAGGCGATTTGGTCAAAGATAAGCAAGAAAATTTTAACTGTTCGCAGCCACCAAACACTACATCCACGTTCTGTCTTACCATTCACACACCGCCAACATCACCAACCACCGAGTTCATCTGTCCAGATTCAACAATTCTAAAATGTCAAAGAGGAAACGCGGAATAAAAATAAATTGGTTTTCATTTATATTAAAACAGCCACGAACATTAGGAAGTAATAAAAACTAAGCTTATGCATTTCTTGGTATGGGTGTTATACATTTTTGTTACCAAAGTACATCAGTACAGAAGGCCAGCAAAAGATTATATATAGTGGTATAACTAGGAAAGGTGAGTTCAAATGGTTCTTCAATAAGTATGATCTTTCATGAGGATATAACCTTTTATTAACTATAAATGTTAAAAGCTTAAACTGAATGATTTATAAAAAAAATGAGCTTCTGTCTTGAAAACATATCAATGTGAATTAGGGCTTAGTAGGCCAATGACAATGTCTATGTCCGTACCTTTTTTGAAATAACATGCCAACACTGAGGAAATCATGATTGCTGTAAGTTACTTTAATTAATGAGCGCTGTTAAAGTTCAACCTGGCCTCTTTCATATGAATAAATAGTGTGCAGAATTAGTTTCTCCGATGGTCGTACTCATCGTACTGGGAAAAACACATCAAAACATGTATAAAAGCATAATGGAAAAGGAATCATTGTTTAAGTCACAACGGAGGAAATTAAAATTTTATTTCGGAAATTTTTTACAATTTTCAAGGGTAGCGGTTTAAGTCAGGGGAAAATTTAATTTGCCTGTTTCTAAACAGTGGTCTATTTTTCTGAATTTTTATTTATAATATACCTAGATTACGCGAAATAATCCAGGTCATTGTTGAAAAATAAACAAATAGAGCATAAGCCTTTACCATAGTGACAGGTATTAAAAATTGTTTTAAATTCTCAATTTTAGTGATACTTGGCATATCACCAAAACCGTGGTGTTTGTAGCATTAACAGGTATGGTACATATTGTAAATGGTGAACTGACTTTGAGTTCTCTTTGCCGTAGAATTTATTAGAAGTTGACTCCTTTTCTACTTGAATACACATTCGTATAGGAGTTTGTGCGGTCCACCTGCCTCAAATTTCTAGACCAAATATAAGTTAGGTATGGAGTGTAATATCTGCCTCAACTGTTGAGTCGCCAGTAAGAACGAAACAAGTGTGTACACGAGATTATAACTTCTGTTCATGTTGACCTAAGAATATACTTATGGTCCTATTTGATAAAATTTTTGACTTGGTGAACATTGCACAATGCGTAATAAGCAAAATTAAATCGCGTGCATTCGTTTTCGTTACGACATTAATTTAGCTTAAACAAAGTTTCCTATTTTGCTCTTACCTTGTTCTACGAATCAGGTTTGATATCTGGGTAATCGCCTGAATGAAAAACTAATTGTATAAATTAGGCCTTATTACAGAAAATTAGAGGTGATACACGCAATTTATTGGTTGTTCCCATATTTCACACTCTCTCCACGTTTACATTTTTCTATTTTTTGGCTTTTCAATTTATATGTAAATACTTGAAAAGAATATGAGAAAGAAATGGTTCTTGTATCTGATAAAACTTCTTTTTCTTCTTGCACATGGAAGGGGTACTATAAACTTTATTAATTCTCACATTCCAAAAGAAATAGAATACGATTTTCAACTATCAGTATTTAGCATTGAAAATAATTCTATGGTGAGATCAATAACCACCATACGTGCAATTTTCACATGATAACTGTTAACTGTTTTATAGCGAGACACCGGGTTGACAAACCTAAAAGCAGTTTAGTTCTTTAAATCAAGTTTGCATACTTTGTAGTAAACACCAATCCCATTGTATTTGACCAGTCGTCGAACAACATAGCAAAACAACCGCTAGTTATATGTTTTTCGACGAATGGTTAGATACAATTGGATTGGTGTTTACTCCAATCTTACAAACTTGATTTAAAGAATTGTTACCACCACCCGCGCAATCATTGATTGTTTAAGCAATTTAATTTACTAAAATTATTTTTACTGAAGAAAAAGTTGAAATATTATTAGATATAAAGTTACTTGTTTCAGTTAAGCACCTATTTTCATGGGATTCTCAAAAGACGTTGAGAAATTTCCTCGCACATTTTGACACTCAATATATTAGATAAAAGCTTACTATGAAAACTTGACTTTCTCGATTATTTTTGAATGAAGACAAAACTTTCACAAAGTAAAGAATTTGTATTTTAATGTTAGATTTAAAGTGCACAAAATTAAAAACGATAAACAAGAAAGATGGCAAAAATTGACGGAAACCTTCTAGAGATTAATGTTTGCTTAAAACCTATTTATTTAGGTGTTCGGCGATGAGTTTCGAACAAACCATCAAGACCCGCAAAAGCATGTCCAAATATTTCTAATACAATGTTAAATTAAACTAAATGCATTTGAAAAAATTAATTGAAACTTCTGGAACAAAATAAAGTAAAGTATCCAATGGAAGAAACCGTTAATTAACTTTAATGTTTACCTATGCGATTTAAGTTATTAGCTGTAATTTCTGGCCAGCCAGTTAACATTCAACAACAATCAGCAGATGTTTAACTTCATTTTGCTTAAGGTAAATGTTTCGCATACCAGAATGTTCAAGGCAGGAGATGTATTCTAGTTTATTAAGGGTATTCTAACTTCACATTACTCTAATGTATTGAACACTCGCGGAGATATAAGCCGGCTTCTTCGGACCTTTTCGAAGACATAGTGCGGGCTACATGCTCCTAGGCCAATGCAGAACCACGGAAAGGCTTATTATTAATCGCCGAGTTATTACGGTGCTTTGAAACCCAAAGTAGTTTTCGTCCTTTTTAACTGTGAAGTACACCACATGAATGACGTTGCAGAACCTTGGAAGGATTCTTAACTTGAGTTGAATTGAGTCAATTGTCGGTTATCCGAAAAGCGTGCCAAAAGCCTCGTAAGTCGTGCTGTTAAGGAAACCTATATAGATAAATAATTTTTTAGCATAATTTGCCATCCATTGCGTATGATTTTTGATCGTCCCATTGTAGTCGAAAAATATACCTTCAGCAACATAATTTAAATGCTTAAAGATTTCTCGCGTCATCAACGCCAAATGTCTGACTTGGCACCCGTATATCAATGAAAACCAAATAGAAAACATGATATGTGCTTAAACGAACATTGGTTGCGCGGGTGGTGATAACAATTATTATAATCAAGGTTGCCATCTTGATATAGACACCTGACCCATTAATTACTTACATATGTCAGTATAAACTAAGAATTGTATAGTGTAGAAAAGGCAATTCATCCAGTAGACTGGTTTCGTCCTTATTGGGAACTCATTATGTACTGGCCAGAATTTGCCACTGACAGGATTCGAACCTGGACACGTTTGCTTCGGAATCTGGTGCTCTAACCACTGAGCCATCCTGCCGCACACTACACTACACACACTACATTACATTAGTTAGTATATAACTGAAAATTGTGTGTAGTGTAGTGTGCGGCAGGATAGCTCAGTGGTTAGAGCACCAGATTCCGAAGCAGACGTGCCCAGGCTCGTATCCTGTCCGCGGCAAATTCTGGCCAGTACTTGATGAGTTCCCAACAAGGACGAAACCGGTCTACTGGATGAATTGCCTTTTCTACACTATACAATTCTTAGTTTATACTGACATATGTAAGTAATTAATGGGTCAGGTGTCTATATCAAGATGGCAACCTTGATTATAATAATGATATGTGCTTAATGGCGACAAATTATAAAAATTTCAATTAAAGGCAAACATTATTTTATAGAACAGTGACATGCGGCTATTATGACTTGCTGTAGTACAAAATTAGCTATTGAGGCATCAGGATAGAATACAGGTATCTCAAGAAAACATAGTGTAGTGGATTGAAGCAGATATTGTGAAACAGCTAAAGTCGAGATGAAATTAACGAATGATGAAACTATAAAAATCAAGAACTATCGAAAGACATAAAACAGTCAATATTCCGTGGAAAAATTGAATATAGGATAACTTAGGGCGGCGCAGATCACACACGAAGCATCGCTAACTCAGGAAAAAATATAACTGGAAGTAAATCCAACTTCAGAGTGGAGTTGTTCGATAAACTTACAACCTGAACTTAAGTCATGGTACCTTCTTTCAAATTTCACTAAACGGCTGTTTTCTTATGGACCGTTTTACTCACCGCGCTTGTTTCACACATACAAACTGATTAATAAAAAAGTATCTGGGACTACTTAGGCTTAGCACAACAGATCGTGTCGACAAGAACAACAAGAAATGAATCATTTTAAATTATCCTTATCATTAAACGATTATTTGTTGCGCAGGCCGTGATATCAATTGTTGAAATCAATTTTGCGATATTAATTTTTTTTAAATTTCAATTATACATAAATTTGTCAATATAAGCTATACATTGTATAATTTAAATAAGTGAATTCATCCATCAGACTGAGTTCGTCCTTATTGGGAACTCTTTATGTAGTCCACATTTTGCCACGTACGAGGCTCGAACCTAAGCATGTATGCCTCAGTAATTGCGGCAAATTCTGGACAGTTCTTGAGTTTCAGGTAAGACCGAAACTGGTCTACTGGATGAATTGCCTTTACTATATTATACAATGCTTATTTTATGCTGACAAATGTAAGTATGTATATAATGGGGTTGGTGCTTACATCAAGATCACTGTTTGTGCAACTAATGCTCGTTTAATTGTATAAATGTTCAATTCAATATCATATCCACAGGTGGCGTGATGTCTGTTCTATAATGACAGATTTGGGGTGGCTAGTTGGAAATTTATCTCTAAAGAAATGCAATATAGGCTCCAACTGAAGAAATACTGAGTATTTCATAATTAACTGATTATTTTTGTATTCAGTTCTTTTTTACAGCCGCGTATTGTTGATCCGACAAATAAACCCGAAAATGGATTGCGAAATGTTTGCGCTGAAAATGTAACTGTGAACAGTCCTGCGTTATTCAAAGCTAAGATCAAGCTGTTTTAAAGAATAAATCAAAATAAAAGCCTTAAAGTGTTTTAAAGTTTTTTTTTGGTTACGAAATGGATTTTGTTGACATACATATTTCTCGTTGAGTCGAAGAAGTATGTTTTTCATTGCTTCATAATCTGTATTATTCACCGATAGTGTATACTTAATTTTACCTTCGTTATTTGCAATCTGTTCAGTCAGTGTAAAATTAACTTGTGACGCTTATTACCTGATCTGTGTTCTGAATAACACAGAAAGTTATCCAGTAGTTTTCTTTTTTTAACAAAATATTTCGGCTGCCTTTATCGGCATCCTTCTTCAGTTGGTCCATTCTCACTAGTTTAAAAACAAAATTAAACTTGCTGCATTCGTTTTTTTTAAACTAGTGAGAATGGACCAACTGAAGAAGGCTGCCGATAAAGGCAGCCGAAATATTTTGTTGAAAAAAGAAAACTACTGGATAACTTTCTGTGTTAGTCAAAACACAGATCAGGTAATTTCGATTAATCCAGTTTCGCAAAAATTGTTTACTTTTAAGCTGGTGACATTGTCTGAGCCTAAATAGGAACTGGTCAGAAACCGTTTACCGTTAAACAAAGTATTATCTTTAATGTGCTTACTAGTCACACCTTTCCATTTTACTAGTCATCAAATTACCTAATATGCAAATCGGAATAAGTTAGTGCATTGAGTATAAATTTTACACCGGCAGTCTTTATCATTATACATAGCATTACACCAGCAAGCTAAACTGATGCTTCTGGGGCATATAACTATGTAATTAATGGTTATGTGTGGGCCGAGATTGAAAATTAGACTGCCTACTCGTTATCAAAGGGACGGCCGTAACATTTACACCCATCGTCATTAATATGCAGGGTATTAGAAGGTCAAACAGACGGAAAGAACAACCAGTATTGCTGAGTGATTTAGACAGATAATCCAAGATTTTCACAAACAATGAGGTTAAGTCTCAAAGTACGAGACTCTAGACTAAAATGAAGAACAACATAATTAGTATGCGTATCCTTGAGGATGGCAATATATATCTTGCTTATGAGAAAGTCGTGAATAGAAACTTGTGATAATTTTATAGCAAATGACGAGTGAGCATACCCTAGTCTAACACCGTAGAGCAAAAACGGAGAAAATGCGTTGTTAATAAATATTGTTTTGAAGTTGAAATGTCTACCTTCGATTGCAATAGTAGTAAATTATGCAAGCATCACTCGTTTTACTTAAGAAAATTCATAATATAAAAGCAAACTTGTTGACAGAATTCTTTAAATCAAGTTTGCGAGCGTGAAGTAAACACCGATCCCATTGTATTTGACCAGTTTTCGAGCAACATAACAAAACTACCGCCAGCCGCCAGTGCATTGTGGCTGGCGGTAGTTTTGTCATGTTGCTCGAAGACGGGCTAAATACAATTGGATCGGTGTTTACTTCAAGCTCGCAAACTTGATTTAAAGAATTGGTACAACCACCCGCGCAATCAATTATTCTTAAATTGTTGACAGAATATTTCTGAACACATTTGATCATACTTCCTATTTGTTAATAGCAACGGTATTAATCATATAGTATAACTGTTTAAAACTAGTTTATGTCGTTTATTTTTTAAGGACTTTCGCATGTTTCCGCCAACTATACAGGAACACGTGCTTTGGTTATTCGAAAACTTAGGCATTATTCCATATGCAACAACACTTCAAACTTTATCCTTTAAATAAAAGCCTCTATGGCATACATTTTTACATCGTTGCACGAATTTCCATTTTGAATACCCGAAGTAGTGCAATTTGGCCTGATGCCTGCGTATGTCCTTGTGATTTAACATTTTTGTAAGGCTTATTCTTCTAACACCGGGTGTTTTGGCTGTCCGTTTACCAGGATTTGTCTCAGTTTCTTGGAATGTGTGCGCATGCTAAAAAACTACCGAAATATGCGTGTTTACCCGTGAGTGTAATGAACGTGCGTGTCTCAATCGCAGATAAAAAAAACGAGTTAGCCATTTCTAACTGCAAATACATTTGCACACATGTCCACAAAATAAGCCTCGGAGTGTTGCATCTGCTTTTGTTTGCTTGTATATACGTGCGAACGCCTATGAGAGGACAGATTTTATATTAAGAAAGCACACAAGAAATTTTGGCAATTTTAAGCAAGTAGAATTCTGGCAGTAACTTTTTCTTTCCGAAATCAATTCAATTTCGCTGTAGCCAAAACTGGAAATGAAAACTAGATACTTAATAAAGCACTCTAACATAATAATACGTTACCAGTCCTATTGTTTGACAAAATTGTTTCGAACCCTTCACAACTGCCATTATTTTCACTTAATCAGATGGATCGGATAACCAAATCAAAACCTTTCTCCCCTAAATATTGATAACCTTTCGAAAATATGGTTAATCTAATTTCAGATAGAATCTGAAAGCAAAGGATTGAAATCATTCTGAATAATGTCATGAAACTTCCGTTTAGTCTATTGTTTATTAGACTGTTAAATAGAAAATTCACATAAACAATAAATGACTGGAAAAGCCATTAAATTAATTTCAATACATATTTTTGAAGAATTAGCAAATAACTTTGTGTTCACCATTTACAATTTGACTTTCAAAATGGAAAAAAATTGTATCTGCGTATCTGACATCTATGTCATATATAAATAAATAAGTAAATACATCCACATATATATATATATATATATATATATATATATATATATATACATGTAAATATATGTGCATACATATATGTCTATTTAAATATGCATATCCATAAAAACATACATTTGTACACATATACATGCATAAATACATATTTATAACACTAATAAATAGATAAAATGATTTATATATATATATATATATATATATATATATGAACATATAAATGATATAAGCTATATACATAAATACATACATACACGTATAAACATACCTATAAAATATATATATAGATGTAAAATGTACAAATTAATACATACATACATATATCTCACACAAGAATACATATACATTCTATGTTATATATATATATATATATATATATAAGAGTACATGTATATATATAAATAAATATATATATACATACATACATACATACGTACATACATACATACATATATACATACATACATAAGCATACATGTTACAAGCATACATACATACATATACATATACATACATACATACATATACATAAATAAGTATATATGTATGCTACAAACACATGGAAATACATAACTATATGCATGCATACATACAAACAAAAAAAAGGAATATATATGTATATTTGAATTCATACCTATATACACAGATAAATTCACTTTATGAAAAATATGCATAAAAATAAATATTCATTTATCCACACGCATACAACAAAATACAATTATATAAATACATAAAGACATATACACATACATAAATATAAATATAAATACATACTTAAATAAATATATACATACATATATATATACATCCATTGAAGCACATACTTGCATACATACATATATACCAACGTATAAAATAAATGTATACATATAAGCATGCATAAAATCAATGAAAAATATGATTATATATATATATATATATATATATATATATATATATATATATATATATATATATATATATATATATATATATATATATATATAAGGAATATACATAAATTAACACACATGTATTCATAAACATATGCATACAAGAAAGTATACATTCACGCATTCTCAAACATACAGACACACACTGCAATATAAAAATACATAAATATATAAATACATATATACATTCATACATACATAAATACATACATACATACATAA
Organism: Eudiplozoon nipponicum; assembly: GCA_029291075.1. NCBI lineage: Eukaryota > Metazoa > Platyhelminthes > Monogenea > Mazocraeidea > Diplozoidae > Eudiplozoon > Eudiplozoon nipponicum. The sequence continues at coordinate 44,452 of JAQBSW010001997.1, read as the reverse complement.
ATTTACAGATACATACACGCGCACATACATACAGGCATAAATACATGCATACATACATAACAAACACTTCCCAAATATCAAAAGACATAATGACTAGATGAACTTTAGTTTTAATCAAACTATTTTTAAGAGTTTGCTCATGTAAAGCGCGACACATTTGTAAATGAATTTAAATAATTATTTATTTTTTATTCGGTATTGAGGCTTGTCTGCTGCTTCCAATTATCGTCTGACTTTTCCTAATTCTTGCACGTCTGCGTGGAACTTCTCTTGTATCTACTTCTACTATAATTAAAGCCACTGAAGCGTTCTCAGCCAAAAAGGAGGCCACTGAAACATCTTATACCTAATGAGACGTCCTCGATACCCAACTACAGCGATCAATTGTCACAGTGTGAGGCCATCGGACATGTTGAAAAAAGAACGGTGTAGTGGTCCCCATTCACATTTTAAATCCGATACAACCCACCATTGACAGCTTATAACGAAACGATTTCCACCTTTGCCACTATGACGTAGCCCTGGCCCGTAGGTGGGTACTTGCAAGTGTTTGGGCAAAGTCTTGCCACTGGTTGGCGCACGAGGGCTTGTGTTAGCTGATGTTGGTGCTACAGAACATCAGCTTTGGTGAAGTGCTCGTGGAGAAAAGCCTGTCACTGTTGATATTGCTAATCATATGGCTCGCTCGACCAAACGAAGTTTGTCTACATAGAACCACTTGGCCTTATGTCACCAAAATCGAAATATCTCTTTCATCATCCGATGTGCTCGCTCAGCCATCGCTTTAGTTTGAAGGTGGTAAACTGCAGCCCGTGAATGCTTTGTGCCAAGTTTCTTGCACAACTAATTAAACTCTTTCTACTCGAACTGGTCTTCTTGTTCAGTTAGTATAGATTGTGGCGTACAAAATCAACTGAGCCAGCGATCTATCAAGCAACACCTAATCTTCAACGTTACAAACTCCCACATCGGGTAAACCAATCGACCATGAAAAATACAAAGGCTGCTTGCCGCGCGACAAACGCACCGGACCTATTAAGTTATTATGCATAATTCGATTTTGTGCAGTGACATGGAAAGCAAATGGGTCGACGCTGCATTCTTCCTAAGGCCTACAACGCTGGCATGTTGAAGTTAACTTTGAATATCTCTGGACATTCCGGACCAACACATTTGCAAATGCAATGTATCGACGAGGCGTCCAGCGCTGGGCTTTCACAGTGTAATATACAAAATAGATATTATTCCTGTTCCTATGGACTCCGACACTAACCGCTGCACTATATTGTTCTTTCCGCATCAGTAACCCATTTTGCAGAGCTCAAAATTTTAACATATGTGAACACCGGTGTGCTGTTTCTAGTTGGTTGACTAGACCTTGGCATGTCGCATCATTGCTCTATTCCTCGGAAAATTTGATAAGTTGTGATACAAAATCATCTGAAATTCAGCCGAGCGCATCGGGTGCAGTATTCGCGATAAATTTAATTTTAATCAAGGTTGCGAACTTGATATAAACACCTGACCCATTATGTACATACATGTGTCAGTACAAACTAGGTGTTGTATAGTGTGAAAAAGACAATTCGTCCAGTAGACTGGTTTCGTCCTTATTGGGAACTCATTACGTATTGTCCAGAATTTGCCGCGGTCAGGGCTCGAACCTGGGCACGTCTGCTTCCGAATCTGGTGTTCTAACCACTGAGCCACCCTGCCGCACGCTACACAAAATTTTCAGTTATATACTAACTGTGTCTTGGTTAACTCTTTCTTTATGCAGAGCCTATATAGCATTCATAATGTTCCAACTAACCATCCCATATCTTTCATTATCATACAGATATCACGTTACATGGGGAAGTGGTACTGAAATGAACATATACACAATTAAACGAAAATTGGTTGCACGGGCGATGATAACAATTTCTTTTAATCAGTGTTGCAAACTTGATATAAACACCTGACTCAATACGTACATACAATTGTCAGTATAAACTAGGTATTGTATAGTGTGAACGTGGTATCTGTTCGATAATGACAGATTGGGGATGGTTAGTTGGAAATTTAGGGCTAAATGGATGCTATATAGGCTCTACCTAAAGGAAAGGCTAACCAAGACATATTTGTTAATAAATAACTGAAAATTGTGTATAGAATGTGGCAGGGTGGCTCAACGGTTAGAGCACCAGATTCCGAAGCAGACATGCCCAGGTTAGAGCCCTGACCGCGGGAAATTCTAGACAAGGCGTGATGAGTTCCCAATAAGGACGAAACCGATCTACTGGATGAATTGCCTTTTCCACACTATACAATACCTAGTTTATACTGACAAATGTGTGTACATAATGAGACAGGTGTTTATATCAAGTTCGCAACCTTGATTAAAAGTAATTGTTATCACCGTCCGCGCAACCAATATTCGTTTAATTAGTCGCGATACCTGCTCGATGGTGAAATGTTATGTCGTTTTACTCAAAATATTCAATATCTGAATGCGCGCTTTTCTTTATAGTTCCTAGTAATCACAAATGCACTACGGCTTTGTGATTGGTAAAATGACATTACACACAACAAAGTGAAAATATTTAAACATATGTAGGTCCCATCGTGCGGCCGGAATTTCTTTTTCAGCAACGGTATAAAGTTGCTCCGGTTTGGTGAGCGTTGAAGTTACACCATCTAATGGACTTTCAGTGACTTTTAATACTGCTTCTATGCAAATGTCCGAGGCTGATTTCTGGCAATAAATCGTGGTGACTAAGGATGATCCGTATCTCATGACAGGCCCTGCTCGAACTCGACCCAAAGCAGGGCTTGTGCAAAATGACTTTCAGCCTAAAAACCAGTGGAGAGCAACGGCACAAGTATCCCAAGGTCAATTCCAATTCACTCAGTTACTGTTTTTTCCCAAAGACCGTATTGAAATTGTTCCAAATAAAGACGGACTCCTTCGTGTCCGATTTGCGCTGTACTACAGCGTACGTTGACGAAATATTTATTTGGACAACTGCCGAACAAAATGTGCATAAATGGCAACAGCAAACTTTTTCCAAAATCGCAGAAAGGCGATTACATTTTATCCTTAAACAAGTATCAATAGATCAGCAAATGCGGTTACTGGGCCACTCAGTTTGAGCATATGTATTTTATTTCAGCGAATATTACAGCGCCCATCAGTAGAAAACATTTTCGCTGTTTAATTGGCAAGGTTTCATTACAGACTCGATGAATATATTATATAGAGTGAGTTGGCGTTGAAGTCGCATTGTCGAAGACTATATGATGTTAGCTTCACTACTGCAGGTTTACACATTCGTATAGGAGATTGTACTGTCAAATTTTTCCGCATTCCTTACATAAATATATAGTGGGTAAAGGGCGTAATACCGGCCCTTTATGAAGAGTCTCCAGTAAGTACGAAACAAATGTGCACAAGATTATACTTTCCGTTCTTGCTGCCTTTGGTCTGTCCTTCTGGTCATATATGAACTAATTTATTACTAGATGCGTAACACCTAATACATAATTGCATATATAGTAGTTCTCCTCCACAAAGAGTATCTGACTGAATGGCAGAATCACATTGCAATGAATATATGTAAGTGGTGTTTGGTATAGTAAACTGCCCTTTTTACCCATAGAATCTGCAAAGGAAACAGTTGTGCACTATCCTTACATTAACAGCTAAAAGTGCAAATTAATCGACAGCTAGATATCGATATTTGATTGATTAAAGCAATGATATTCTGTAAGGTCTATGTAAAATAAGTAGCTGAATATATTCTCTTCACCCTACTCATATATCGGCCATGTATAATTGGAGAAATTGAATTACATACAGCAACATGACATATGAAGATGCTCATTATTACAGAAAGTTTTTGAAATCGATTAAAATGAATATCATTTGATTATGCGGGTGGCAATAAATCTTAAATAAAAGATTGTAAAGTGAAGTTTAGTATTCTCGAAATAAATGGTCATTATCCACTTTTTGATTAATGTGCTTTTCTTCCTAACCAGAAAAATACTGTGTAATATCCGAAGGAAATGGACATCATAAAGATATATATATATATATATATATATATATATATATATATATATATATATATATATATATGTATAAAATTGTTAATTAGCAATGAAAATGAAACTTTTAGTTAAAGAATGCATTTGGCCTGTTGACAAATACATTTTATAATATCCTTATTCTGACCGTTTATAATTGAAGAACTGATAACACAAAACCAATAAAACATTTAAATTGAAAACGATCAAATTTAGAACACATTTGCAAATCGACTGACATAATTAAATGACAGAGTATACTTTGTAGTAAACAGTAGCTCATATCACTTTAGTAACCTAGTTCACTGTAATTATCTTAATGTTACACTTAACTTTCCCTACATTTCAAAACTTAATTATTTGGAAACTTATGACTTCTATCTCTATAGTCTAACAAGGAAGGCGCTTGTTACGCTGGGCTATTAATAACATATTAAATCAAATTTTATGACGTTAAGTTAATTAGACTAGTATTAAACGATGATAAACGTATGCATGATGTTTGAAACATTGAGGTGGGTTTCGCATTTACTGAACTTCGAGATGTACTTGAATTGACAGTAATGACAACAATTTCTACACAGTCAAAATCAACTTTTTGCATCATTCGCCACTTTCATTAGATGTAGGTAATACTGAAATCGAGCTAACTTCATTCAAAAGATCTTCAAGCTGAAGTCTATCTGATCTGCATAGAAAAGAAAGACTACCATCAGAAACACGTACTTACGTGTATTAACATAGATTGAGCATCATCATGAAACGAATTTATGTCAAATATGGTGAAAAGAAACAGAATTGAATATTTAACTCTGATGGAATAGTCGAAAAACGGCGTTCTCACATAATATGCAGACATTTGCTATGCTTTGAAGGAATGTTATTTTAATTGTATGCAGATTCTTTTTCATAAAATATCCTTAAATATCGCTCGAATTCATTGGTTGGTTGCTAGTTCAATAAACCCTGTTGGTTTTGCTTGTCAGAATCGCGCTCTATAGTTACAGATCAACAAAATCACCAACAAATCGGATAAAAATTTAAACTGAGAATTCGTTTATAATTTTATTTATATGGGATTTATGACTATCATTGTAAACTATAGCTGCTCCAGCTATCAGCCTGTATTTCTAATATTGTGCCAAATTAGACGCATACACAAATTATATATATATATATATAATATATATATATATATATATATATGTGTGTGTGTGTGTGTTTAAGTGTGTGTATTGTTTGGATAAATTTCTTTGTACGGTTAACATTAATGATATTTCTTTCATTTGTTATTAAGTTTACGCGAATACAAATCGTTAAATTTAAACAAACACTTGTTCTGATAATTAAGTAAATAACTATATATATATATATATATATATATATATATATATATATATATATATATATATATATATATATATATATTGTTTGCATGAATTTCTGTGCAGAGTCAACATTAAGGATACTCTAACAGTTTACGCGAATAAAATTGTTAAATTAAAATAAACACTTGTTCGATAGTTAAGTAAGTAATGTTATCTGAAAAGCCGACAATCTTAGCCGTTCATGTAAACAAATCTCTCAATTTGTGAACAGAATTAACGTGGAGATAGGCCTATTCATAAGGCAAATTCACAGATTAATAAACGGACAAAGAAAATGATATTTTGCTGAACATTTATGAGTTATGTTAAGCTTCAATCAAAATTTTTAACTAACACTTATTACAAGACATTTTTGATATGTTTGTCAGCTCTTGATTTTCCGTGAGTTACGTTCGCGGGTTGTTGTTTTGCAATATCAGTTTCGCAATGATCCGATTGATCCCCATTTCGAAGTACGCGTCGATTTCGTCTTCCATTTGGGTGGATGCGGATTTGTCCATTTCTTCCGAAGGCTTCCACATCGTTCATACTAACCACTGAAAATGAGGTGCGATCTCATCTTCGTTGACTAAAAATGTTTCGGAACCTGATTTTAGGTTCCATCGCCTGGCCTCTAATCACATATATACACAGCACAATACTCACAAATGCAGATTTAATCAAATGTGTTAACCTCCTTTTTTAAACAGTTCTATTTATTCTTTAAATCAAGTTTGCGAGCTTGAAGTAAACACCAATCCCATTGTATTTAACCAGTCGTCGAACAACATAACGAAACTACCGCCAGCCGCAATGCACTGACGCGTTTCGACCTTCCATGATCATCATCAGAGTACGACGGCAAACTGACTATCGAGGATCAAACCGCATTGAATATATATGGAAATCAAGTTAAGATATGCGGCTCTCACCTCTAGCAGTCTCGCGTACATTGAACTTGACTGGAAATGTCGGCTGCACAATTTCTATGCGGTCACGAACATTAACTATTTTGCAGCTTTCTTCTATTTATATTTTAATTTTTGAATCACTTACGAACATCTCTTTATATATCAATTGAAAGGCCAAACAAAATAGAAAATTTAAACACGAAGAGAGTTTGAAATAATTGAACTACCAATTAATTGCGTGAATATGAGTAATTAACCGTCTGATAAAATTTCTTTTCCTTTTTTCACATGGAAAGGATACTATGAAAAAATATTATTACGTAAATTTATTTTTTTAAGTGTTACGCATTATACACACAAAGTCCTATTTATAGCATGATTAAAATGAAGTGTAGGTGTTCAATCATTATAGTTTTTTGATAGCTTCAAGGTATTGGGCAGGAAATTGTCGACACAGATGAGTACATTATCTGCATATTTATGAGTATAAAGACAAGGCTAATTGACACAATAATTGTAAGCTCAAAGGGAATCCGCCTATGCATCCAAACTAAAATGTGTGTTCATAAAAATGGTGACTGAGGTCAGATGGCAGCAAGAAACCTTTGTCAAACTTACCTGATCTGTGTTTTAACTAACATAGGCCGAATTCCATTTTCTAAATTTTTCTTGGAAATATTTCTGCGGACATGGGTGACCTCTTTCTTCAGTTCACTCATCATCACAAATTAAAAAAAATAACCTAATGAAGCTAGCCTAACACTTGCCTCACAAGTCGCTTTATTACTTACACGTATATATTGCAAAATTTCACAGTAATGTTGTTATAATTTCATATCAAATAATTTTTAAAAGGATAAAAAATTGCTAAACTGGATTTATCAAAATTATTTGATCTGTATTTTAACTAACACAAGCCGAATTCCAATTGGTTTTTTTCTTTAAAATTTTTCGGCGGCCGATTGCTTTATTTTTTGAAAACGTTTGATGATTAGTGAGCTGAAGAAAGCTTCCGCCAATTGACGCCGAAATATTTCAAGACACAAAACAACAGTAATTCAGCCCGTGTTAGTCTAAACACAGATCAGGTAATTTGGATAATTCCGGTTTCACAATTCTTCCATGTGTTTAATCAAGATTTGTCAATGTTAACATCAAAATCGACCAGTTATTTCCGGTCTTCATCATAATTTAAGCCTATGCTTGCATTAATAGAAGTGGAAAGGCTAAAGTTGCTATTCGACAAACATGAAGCCTCTGTGTAAGCACAAGATCTAGAATTAGAAACACCACTTGTACGCGTGACCGTCTAGGAACCAGTGGATCGTGTGTTGGCAAATCAATTGTATCTGATAAAATCTATTTTTCTTTTTTACATGCAAAGGATACTGACTTTTATTAAGACTCGCATTCCAAAAGAATACTTTATTTATTATTTATTTCTGAAGCTGGTCTACTTCGTCCAGCATTATTTTAATCCTTCATCATTTTAATTCTTATATTTCTGTGTTGCATTTAACTTGTTTCCACATCAGCCCTATATAGAAGTTGACAATTGTAACACAGGGATTTGCGCACTTCAGTGCGTTGATGCTTCAAATTAACGCTGACGATAATCTAACCTGGAAGTGACTTGCTTGACTTCCTCCTCCTTATAATTCTAAATTATTATTATTTAATATTTTATTAAATAACCTACAATGAGCTTTAGAGTACTTTAGTGCATTGGTTAATATATTTTGTTTCAAATACCGCCTCTTTAGAAAATCTTTTCAGAAATTCACATAAATAACTGCAAATTATGGATACGTTTAACTAAAACTAGTCATTAGAACTCTTGATCATCATTACACCGGAATGGACGACGTCCAATCTCATTACTGTTTTCAGTCAATTCGTTTAACTTGTACAAAATTGAAGTTAAAACGATGTTGTATGGATTTGCGCACTGCCATCCTTACATATAGAGTATCCACGGTTTCTATCGTGGGTAATAGATTTGCACTATCGTGGTGGCTGGTACCTCATTTCCGGTACCTTCCTCAGGCTATTAATGAAACACAGTACAATGCTGACATTAACAGATTTAAGCCAATGTGGTTATGGTCAGGCGTTGTATTGTATGTAATTATAAGCCTGAGGAAGGTACCGGAAATGAGGTACCAGCCACCACGATAGTGCGATCCTTACATATAGAGTATCCACGGTTTCTATCGTGGGTAATAGATTTGCACTATCGTGGTGGCTGGTACCTCATTTCCGGTACCTTCCTCAGGCTACTAATGAAACACAGTACAATGCTGACATTAACAGATTTAAGCCAATGTGGTTATGGTCAGGCGTTGTATTGTATGTAATTATAAGCCTGAGGAAGGTACCGGAAATGAGGTAGTGAAACGTTGTCAATCAAATAAAATTAGATCGTACCTCATTTCTAGTGGTTATTACGAGTAGTATTGAAGCCAATGGAGGGAAGGAACAAATCAGCACCTAGTCATCACGAAGACGAATTCGATGCGTCCTCGGAAATGGGGATCAATCAAATCTTTGCGAAACTGATAATGAAAATCTACTACCCAGGAAAGAAAACCGTGGTTACTCTAAACACACAGCAGAATTTGTGATTTGGACTTAAACTAAAAAATTTTAAACATCCAAGATAACCGAAAATGTGACCAATTTCACAAAGCAGGGACGGATAGCTGTTTGTCCTTTGATTTTTATTGGTCGTTTTTCTTCATTTAGCACAACAATAAAGAAGAAAAAAATAACAAATGATCTTAATTTACTGTAGAAGCCGTTACGAAAAATACTGTTGCTACTACTCAAATACACAAAACATTTAGCGACCGTAATGTATTTAATAAATAGATTTTAAATTGCACAGTAGCGCTTTTGCTCCATCTTGTCAACTTGCTTCACTGGAAACATGAAACAAAAAATAAGTTATGCTTAAATTGAAATACAGTCCACATTAAAAAACAAACAATTTTTTCATGCTTAGGCATTTCCGTGGAGCTTTCCAAGCCAAATGCAAAACTGTATTTAGTAACGTTTCAATGTTTCCAACATTTTTTATTAATAAATATAATTTTGCACCGTCTTTAATGTGGACTATTTTTCTATCTGAACATTACTTACCTATTTGGTTCATATCTTCAGTTAAACCGGTTGTCACGATGTAGCGAAAGCGCTACTATGGAATTTTAAACGGATTTTAAAGATTTTTATCGGGTAGTACATATTTTGGGTGTTTGAAGAATAACTATCCTACAAGCGTCGGCGTTAGAGTTTATAAAAGAGAGAAACACTGTTATCCTATTAATAACACAACAGCAGCTTCGCATTTCCAAGTTAAACATTCCCAATGAACCTTCTAGTGTGTACACTGGAATGTTCTAAATATACTAATTACAAAAATTATCAAGGAAAGTTTTTGACGCCCAACACTCAATTATGAACATGACTGCCCGATTTATGAATTATAAAAAATATGTGTACATTGAGGCACTAATCGTTGTCATCTGTAATGCAGAAGGTGTTAATATTGGTCATGATAATTGTGAGCAGCAGAAAGCCGTGACTATTTAACGTATGGCGATTTTGAGTGGCTCTGCTAAATACATTTAAAGAAATAATTTAAATATAGTCGAATCGTTCAAACTTATAGCAAGTGCGATTTTTTGGTCCTGTGTTATACAATACTAAAGGGGTCTTATGAGCAATGCCCAAAATAGTATGGTTTTATGCATTACATATTGCGTACCAAGTACAATATTTTTCACCTGGATTTCGAGCTTGATATAAACGCCAATCCCATGTTGTTTAACCTGTCACACAGCCCAGAAAACCCACCGCCAGTCGCACGCACCGACGCGTTTCGATCTTCCATAATCATCGTCAGAGCACGACTGTAAGTTGACTAATGCGGAGCAAATGGTAAATCAGGTATAGAGTTTTGAAACTTATATATGCGGCTCTCACGTCTAGTAGTTTCACTTTATTTCTGCTCGACTGGAAATGTTAGCTAAACAGTTATGAATATATCATTTCGGCAACTTTCGATACACGTATATAGGTTACACTGTTTGAAAATTGTGTTTGTGTTCACCTCAAACTGTCAAACTTGAATTACAAAATTGTTATCAACACTCGCGAATTTAATGATTGTATAGCACCTATTAACAAGTCGGTCTAATTCCAACTGAGAGGCTATTCAAAAGTAAGCATGAATACAATGTGTAATCACATTTACTTATAGGTTTCATGCTTAATAACAACTTCATATAAATTCTAGCGATGCGACTTCAAAGTTAATTCACGGTTTACATGTACATGATTTATTAACTAAACGCATTAGGGATTATGCCGTACAACTATTCAGCATAACTAGACGATATTTAGTGTGCTTAGAGAGTTGTGTCAGCTTCCAATGATGAGTAGCCGGTAAGCACAAAACGCATGTGTACATGAAATTGCGCCATTTATTCTTGCTGACATTGGCATAACATTCGTTCCCATTCGAACCTTTATTGATATTAAATTCGCATTACCCAATAAAAAAAGGCGTTCCTTTTTCTTTTCCGCAAACACGAACGTATAACACAGAGTGTCGATTTGTTGAAAACTGGAATATATAACATTTACTACTGAAAGGTGGAGAGTAAAAACGGCATTTCGTAGAACTAAAACTGTAGCTCTGAGATAACTGTAGTAAATAATAAGTTCCGTCTTCATATTCTAGGGTTACACCAATCAGTTTATTTAAACAAACCATTAGTAACGGTGAAATAAAATAAATATTTTATTAACATATATGAAATTCAAGAGAAACCCTACAAATTAATGTTTCGGGATGGCAGAGAAATAATGCAGCTGACATAATTGAAAGAAATATCCTTGATGTTGACCGGTGACAGAAATTCATACAAACAATATATATATATATATTTATATATATATATATATATATATATATATATATATATATATATATATATAATTTGTGTATGCGTCTAATTTGGCACAGTAATAGAAATACAGGCTGATAATGGAGCGGATATAGTTTACAATGATAGTCATAAATACCAATATAAATAAATTTTTAAACGAATCCTTAGTTTAAATCTGTATCCGATATGTTGGTAATTTTGTTGATCTATGACTGTAGAGTGCGGTTCTGATGAACAAAACCAACAGGGTTTATTTATGTAGCAACCGACCAATGAATTGGAGCAATATTTAAGGATATTTTAATGGAAAAGTATCATTATGAAAAAGATAAATCATCTGCATACAATTAAAATAACATTCCTTCAAAGCATAGCAAATGTCTGCATATAATGTGAGAACGCAGTTTTTTCGGCTATTCCATCAGAGTTCAATATTCAATTCGGATTCTTTTCACCATAGTTGACATAAATTCGTTTCATGATGATGCTTAATCTATGTTAATACACGTAATTACTTGTTTCTGATGGTAGTCTTTCTTTTCTATGCAGATCAGATAGACTTCACCTTGAAGATCTTTTGAATGAAGTTAGCTCGATTTCAGTATTACCAACACCTAATGAAAGTGGCGAATGATGCAAAAAGTTGTTTTTGACTGTGTACAAATTGTTGTCATTGCTGTCAATTCAAGTACATCTCGAAGTTCAGTAAATGCGAAACCCACCTTAATGTTTCAAACATCATGCATACGTTTATCATCGTTTAATACTAGTCTAATTAACTTAACGTCATAAAATTTGATTTAACATGTTATTAATAGCTCAGCGTAACAAACGCCTTCCTTGTTAGACTATAGAGATAGAAGTTATAAGTTTCCAAATAATTAATTTTTGAAATGTAGGGAAAAGTGCAGTGTAACATTAAGATAATTACAGTGAACTAGGTTACTAAAGTGATATGAGCTATTGTGTACTACAAAGTATACCTTGTCATTTAATTATGTCAGTCAATTTGCAAATGTGTTCTAAATTTGATCGTTTTCAATTTAATTGTTTTATTGGTTTTGTGTTATCAGTTCTTCAATTATAAACGGTCAGAATAAGGATATTATAAAAGTATTTATCAACAGGCCAAATGCGTTATTTAACTAAAAAAGGAATAAGACATGTATTTGGTTATGCCGACTTCACACACACACACACACACACACACACACACACACACACACACACACATATATATATATATACATATATATATATATATATATATATATATATATATATATATATATATATATATATATATATATATATATATATATATATATATATATATATATATATATTCCTCATGGGCTACTAATTTCGATCGGTTTCAAAAACTTTCTGTAATAGTGATCATCTTAATATGTCATGTTTCTATTTGTAATTCAATTTCTATTATTATACATGGCCGATGTATGAGTAGAGTGTAAGCCCTTATGCACAATGTTGAAGAGCAAATATTCAACTACTATTTTTCGTAAACCTTGCAGAATATCATTGCTTTAATCAATCAGATATCGATATCTAGCTATCTTTTCAGTGTCATTTTTAGCTGTTAATGTAAGGATAATGAACAGCTGTTTCCAAGCCCCGTATATTACATTTTGCGGATGCTAGGAGCTAAAGGTGCAGATTACTATTCCAAAAACCATTTATATATTAATTGTCATGTGATTCTGTTATTCGTTTGACAAACATGGTCTTTTAATGATTTCCTTTAATTGAAATCTGCTGTGTTTTGTTTGTGATTTTATTTCTACTACTATATACGACCGATACAGGAAGACAGGCTAAACGCTATTGTGCAGTCCCAAAGCTTCATTCAAATAAATATTTTACAAATCCTTTTAGAAGATCATGCTCTAATCAACTAAATGGCTATATCTAGATTCTACTTAAATATTATTTATTATGTATGCGAAGATACTTTATAGTCATCGTTCCAGTCTATCAATGTATATTTGTGGATTGCTAGGAATAAGAGTTGTAGCTCACTATGCCAATAAGCGCTTTTGTATATATTCTTTGCATTTTGATCCTTTGATTTGTTTCCAAACTTTCTCTTATAATTGTCCTTTTAAATTTCGATTTTCTGTAGTTCGTACGCGGTTTGTTCTATTATTATATACAGCCGGTATGGGGATACATGTTTAGCACATATCTATAGCCCGAAAACTTAATTCTAATATGACCTTTCAAATCCCCTATAAAAGATAATTCCTTTTTTAAATTATATGCCTATATTACGCTTTAAATTCAGACAAATTTATTGGATATTTCGAAGAATGCTAGAAATGGGTGTAGCAATTTTCTGTGCCAAAAAGGACGTATATATATTCATTGCGGTGTGATCCCGTCATTCGGTTAGCAGACATGATTTATTAATTATCCTTTTCAAGTTAAACACAGTCGATGCAAAATTATATCGCTAATGTACAAGCCAGAAACTTCATTTAACTAAAACCTATCACAGCCAATGAAAATTATCATAGGTCTAAACAATAACGCACGCATATCTAGCTTCCGTTTCAATAAAAGTTTTGATCTTGAACGTAAAAATATTCTACAGCAGTTTTTCCGGTCTATTACTTAAGATTCTGGAATGGTATGGATAAAAGTTGCACTTTGTTATGCAAATCATCACTTTTATTTACATTCTATGATTTTGGATCCTTGTATTAGGTTTCCAAACGTCTTCTGTTAAAGAGAATTTTTATTTGAAATATGCTGTCCATTATATATGATCTAAGTTGTAATATCATGTTGCGTTATACGGATAACGACTAAGCGATTATCCATACTTTATTAAAACAATGCCTTAATTGAGCTTCTGTTTCAGTATAATTTATGGTAAGGAATTTAAAAGTATTGTACAACCGTTTTTGCCGGTTAACATGGTTCACTATGGGAAATTTAGTACAAAGAGTTTAAGTTTGCTATCACAGAGCTCTTTTATATATATATATATATATATATATATATATATATATATATATATATATATATATATATAAATTGTGGTTTGATCCTCCAATTCGGTTATCTAACGTGGTCTAAACATAATAATTTTGATTTCTATCTGCTCTAGGTCTTATCTGATTTTAATTTTAAAATTTAAATGACAATATTTATAAAAGATATACAGAAGCGTTTTCTCTTCATCTTTCCAACTAATTTACTCGATAACTAAGGCACAGTAATTAATTTTTTCAAAACTACGTCACGAAAAAATAGCTATTGTTCTCACAGTTCTGCGCTTTGCGTAGTTATTGCAATAGCCTAAAATTAGTGGTGCATACTCACACACCTAGCTTAAATTAAATTGAAAAATCGTCTTGTTCAGCGAGGCACATTTTACACAGGACAATAAATGTTTGATTATGGATATCCGTGCAAGATCAGTCTTATTTTGCAAGTACTAATTAGTTATGTGATCTGACATGTGGGATTTCACTCTTATAATGAATTGTTGTTATGACCCATTACTAAATATTGTGTAAAAGAAATTTTTGGCAAAATTGAATATTTTACAATTATCTAACTACTGTATTCCTACCAATGATTTTATTTCCAATATGCCGATTTTAAGATTTGAAACCCCTTTTTGAAGTTCCGCGCACTCTATTATGCAGTATTCTAGCACAAATCTCTCTAGATGCCGTAGGCTAATAGGAAATAAAAGACCGAATTACGAAATAATTATAAACTTAATTAAGAAATTGTTCTCCTGATGTGGCAATGACCATTTCCACTTCGAATATTCAATCATTGCATTTCACTTAAGTAATCGTCATTTTTCCTGTCATCTGTAAGTTAATCTTAATTCAACGTTCGTACTATTTTACTTGAGCGGGTTTCCGATTCTAATATGTGCAACATTCACCTGCTAAAATTCGTAAGTTCGGTGTTCCAAATTGAGCCTAATGACTTTTGCACTGCTTTTTCATTCATTATTGTATTTCTTGTTTGAATTTCAATACATTCTGTCATCAATCTTGTCCATTTATCACGACCACACATAGATAGGCTTTAACAACAATCCCAATTAATTGAATGCCGCATTTCCATTGTTTGGCGTGCAAGGTGTAACCTATTAACATGTTCATATATCACTCAGTGTTACGTTCTCATCTTCTTACATTATTTGAGCGCATGGATCCATTTATCTAAATGAGGTTGCAATCATTGCATTAGATTTTATACACTCATTGTTTGTTTGATGGTGTACTTTTCTCCTTTTTTGCTAAGATGTTTACTCGCTATGGTAAATGGTTGTTGTAAAATTGTCTGTATAATATATCCACATACAACAGTATTAACGTGATCCTAATATCCACTTTCGATATATAATGTTTAACTTACTTAAACTCGCGATTAAATTTAATTATTTTATTCATTATTGTTATTTATATTAAAATGATAGGGTAAGAATCAATGCTGAATTTATCTTGCGATCCGACAAATTCAGTCTCTCTAATTTTAGCTCGGTTAGCGTAAGATTTTAAGGTAACAATCTTCATCCTATTCGAATGACTTGATTTGAAATTTAGAAGAAAATCCGGACACATATCCTTCCTGTAGACATAGTTTCCAATATTCTATTACTTCATATCAGAAAACGGTAATATATCAAGAGTGTATCAAATTTCATACACGAACTGTAACCTCGTGTATGTGGGTGAAACCATGCTCTCAATCATGTTATGAGGCGATAAACAAATCACTACATGTAAAAATGGATATTTGCTATTAATCATGATTGCGATCTTGATTTAAACTCAGAACACATTATGAACATACATTTACCAGTATAAATTAAGCATTTTATAGTGTGGAAAAGGTATTTCATCCAGTAGACAGGTTTCGTCCTTATTGGGAACTCATCATGTACTCTCCACAGTTTGTCGTGAACAGGACTCAAACCTGACCACGTCTGCTTTGGAATCGGATTCTCTAACCACTTAGCGACCTTGCGGCACAAATAAACATGTTGCTACATCGGTCGGTTCACGCCACATAGTGTCAGGATGACAAACAATTAACAGGAATGATTTGCGACGCATACAGAAATGTGGACCAAATAGTTTGACAGAATTTGTTTCATGAAATGCATCTGATGAAGATCTACGGTAATGTAGATCGAAATATTATGAAAAAATAAAATTACTGGAACAATGAAAGCTACGTTAGTCAAAACGCAGATCAGGTAGTTTGACAGAATTGTTTGGGAATATATTGAAATTAGATCTAGAGCTAAGATAATGGATAAAAACGCGGTAAATAAATAAATCGACTCGATGTAGTACTCAGCACTTACAATTAGTAGGAAATTTAGATTGCAGTTTTCACAACCGGAAGTTAGCTCCAGTTACAGATAAAGAATAATAGACTAAGATTATATTATGTGTGGTCGTGTGAATTTGCGATTTATTATTCAATTTAATTATTAATCACGTGGCATTCTTCATTATTTGAAGTTTTTCTTCTCATATTTCTGTATTCATTAGCCAGAGTATGCTTGTTGAGTACAAAAATTACCACAGAGCTTTTGTGATAAATATCCATTTTATTTACAATATTAGTCTGATCTTCCTCTCAGCGCGTAATTTTTCAAAGTTATCGCTTACCTTTAATTAATTTTAACTCCATACCTTATTAACATATTTATTATTTATTCTTGTCCATTTATCTTTGTGTAACAGCCACCTTTAAGACAA
This sequence comes from Eudiplozoon nipponicum, assembly GCA_029291075.1. Lineage (NCBI taxonomy): Eukaryota > Metazoa > Platyhelminthes > Monogenea > Mazocraeidea > Diplozoidae > Eudiplozoon > Eudiplozoon nipponicum. Next base: position 27,389 of record JAQBSW010001997.1, on the reverse strand, counting down.
AGAATGAACAAAGGGTCTTATCTAGGGCGGACATTATTTCAACAGAAATTCCTCGCAGAAGCGCCCGTATATAGATGAAGCAGTCAGCCCAATGATAAAAGCAGACTTCGAGCCGAAGTGAACATAAATTAATTAATATTTGTAAATTTGTTTTATTACATCGATGCTTGTTATGCGAGAAAAATACTATATATAATTGAGTAAAAATAAAGCATGTGTCGTACATTGAAAAATGGCTTCTGATGGGTTAGAAACGTTGATTCAAGGACTGACTACTCAAATGAACAATTTAACTGCAGAATTAAGCATAATTAAGTCTCGTCTGGACGATACACTAATAATAAACACAGACGATATCCGTATGCATGGCCAATCCAATATAGGTGGACACAATAATCTTGATCTATATTTACAACTAGTGTACTGGTATTACTTGTCACTCCTTAACCAATGAGGTCACACACAAAAGGAAATAAAGCATAATTAGTCAGATGCGTGCAACATGGAAATGACATGTAATCACTATATTTGCATCTAGATGAAAATAAACGTGCATGAAATAACACTCAACCATAGGCTTCACAAATATAAACACACACACACACACACAAACGCACGATGAATGTCAATCTAGTGAAACGCCATTTATAATTATCGGATCTACAAAAAAGAATAAAGGAAATTCGTCCTTGAATTATTATTTGTTCAAAATTCGTGTAATTCTTGTAAGGCGTGGTGGATCTCCGACCGGCAATCGGATCTCCTATAAAATACCACATGAGCCCGACGACGGCACCATGACTCGGCGTATGTTCCCCGCCACAAAAGGGTTCAACAGCCACAGGATTACATGGACTCCTGGACAGTACCCGTACTTCCGAATGGCGAATGAGCTCTCAACAGCCACCGGCAACCATGCAACTTACTGCTGCCTTGCAGACTGCGCTTGGATGTGCAAAGGCTAGAGGTGTGTCCTCGATCAAAAAGCCGAGTGGTGAGGGGACACCACTTGTACCAAATTCCCAAGAAACTCCATGAAATGTGGAGCCGGCTTATCCTCCAAAAGGAGTCAGCCGCAGTAAAGTAAAGTAAAGTAAGTAAGGCTTTCGAGGCCGATCGCCAAATCATTAGGAACTAAAACATTCACGGTACTACAGCAGCCGCTGTGGTCTATAAGGATGAGGAAATTCTATTGCATCTGCCGAAATAAGATTTCTCACAGTTGCAATTTCAATGTTAAATAATGCTGGTTATCGTTTCAATAGCGAAAGCATGTATTGGTCCAATTGATGGCTAGCCTATTGAAGTCGGTAAGAAATCCTTTATCTGACAACAATTTTAAAGATTCTTTTTAATTTTTTGAAAAAATTAGACAAATGTAACATGTTTGATTGATATTGGGAAACTTATAGGTTTGGGCGTCAGTGTGTCCGGGAGAATTTACCAATTTTGAAATGAGTGAAGCGTAGTTGGAAAGATTAATTTATTTGTGTGTTTTCGGATATTACATTCTTTTTTGGTAGCCATCAATAAAGACAAAAAGATTGTCTATTGATAGGTTTCGCTTTGGCTCCAATCAAGATCTATTTGTTCATGTGCATGTGGAGACGAATAGACTCCGAAATACTTGGTGAAATATAACTATACAGACTTTAAATAATTAAACGAAAATTGGTTGTGTGGGCGGTGATAACAATTACTATTATCTAGTTAACGATTTTGATATAGTCACCTGACACATTAAGTAAAAACATTTGTCAGTATAAACTAAGAATTGTATAGTATAGAAAAGGCAATTCATTCGGTAGACCGGTTTCGTCATTATTGGGAGCTCATCACGTACTGGCCAGAATTTGCCGCGTACAGGCACGTCTGCTTCATGAATTCTGGTGCTCTAACCACTGAGCTGCCCTGCTGTACACTACACACAATTTTCAGTTATATACTAACATATACATAAGATTTATAAGGCATTATATTGATATATTTCTGGTCTACGGAACCCGTGGCATGCTAGAGAACTGTCTACTAAATTCAGTAAATGGCATCAGAATATGTGGTTTAATAGTGAAAACGAAGGGGATGACACTGTAGCTTGTCTTGATGTGTTACTCAAATGTCGAACTGATGGCTTAACGTGTAAATCAGTTTTCCATATAAAACATGAACAACGCAATATATACTTCTCCTAATAATGGAAAAAGCCTTTGTTTAGGCCTATAATGGAAGGAAATTGCTTATTTGTTTTTTCACTCTGTTTACAGACTGAATTGCTTATTACATTTTATAAATAATTATGAATTCAATGATATGACAAAGTGCGTTTTAAATATATGTAAATTTGGTTAGTAAACGGTGTATATATAAATGAGAAGGAATAAACAGCATATGAGATAAACTGTGTTCCGCATAAGAGTTCACATATTTCACAACGTGCTTTTCTTCAAATCATTGTAGTTTCGACAGGTGACATTGAGACTATTGTATAATGCAAAATCGAGTGTGGTTAGTTTGAACTTTGAGAGTTTTAAGAGATTCCAAAATTGGTTCAATCCAAAGAAAGGTAGGCCGAAACTTAGGTTGATATATGACATCAAATTCTGTTTATCATATGATGTGAGTGATGCAGTTTTTAAATTCTAAGACTCGGAAGCAAATGTGCTCCGAGGCAGATTTCTGGCAATACTTGAAGAGATTCAAATTAGGAGATTGTACCGTCCGATTATCCCACATTCCTCACCGAAATATATAGTGGATAAAAGGCGTAATACCGGCTCCTACTGATCAGACGCCATTAAGCACAAAATGAATGTACACATGTGATTATGCATTACGTTCATACTGACTTTGGTTTATCCTTCTGGTCATATTTGAACTAGTTTGTTATTAGGTGCGCAACATCTAATAAACAAAAGCGAACAGTTGATCAAAACTCAATCCATCAGTACAAGAATGACCAGATCTCAGACATTACTCTGCTATACAAGAATGACCACTACGAAAACTTAAACACAGACGTACGAAACTACACAAGTATTTTTTAAATTGTTTTGTCGGAGTGCCAGCTTCATATATTCCAATGCCGCGTTTTGCTCACGCGGGTAGTAGCTTTGCACGGACAGTTTCACAAAGATCCGCTTGATCACAATTTCCAATTTTGTTTTGTCTTTGATCGGGTTGAGTTTGTATTCGTCCCAATGGAAATGCGGTTCTATCACATCTTTGTTTACTGGCGACGTTTCGTAAGTTGAATCCCACTTCCATCTTCAGGCCAATTAGTCTCCTTATATCCGCAGCACAATACTCACAATAGCAGATTTAAGCAAATGTGGTAACCTCGTTCCAAAACCATTCTATTTATATATTTTTTTGACTCAACACTAGTTTTAAACATAGAATTTGTCTCAGTAACTAAACTCAATATATAACTATTTGTAATTAGCAGACCAATCTTTACCTCAGCTATCTCAAATTCCCGGTATACATAATCTCATCTCGTGTGCAGAATGTTGTAGGGGAGAGAGAAAGTATCGAACCTTTTTTTATTTGTTATAACTGTATTTCCACTATGTCACGGTAATCAATAATTCAAAACTGATAAAACCAAAAACCTTGACTGCCAAATACTGTATTTTATTTAAAGCCGGGAACTCTAATGTATGCAATGGTGTATGAGGTATTGCGCACATACTAACAAATTAGTTCAAATATGGAGCGGCAAGTTACTTAGATGGAAGGAGAGTGAATGTCATAGTGACGCTTAGGTGAAAGATTAAAGAGAGAAAGGTAGAGAGAGTATGGACAATCTAACGGTTTTCAAAACAAATCGTAGCACAATGCGAAGTTAATCAACTCTTATAAATAATTGCATAAGAATATATGCTCATATGACTAAAATAATTCATTATACCTATATACATATATATATATATCTAAATATAATATCGTAACATGAGAAATTCATGCGTAAATAGGTTTAAATATTTATTCGTGCTGATTCATTTCAACTTTTATTTCGAATTTAGTTTTTGTTTTACTATTGCGGCATTTATAGCGTCCAATATTTGTGAACAATTAGGTTTCCCATTATCAGACACACCGGATTTAACGCAAGTCCTACAATTTTACAGTATATAAGTGATTAATGGGTCAGGTGCTTATATCAAGATCGCAACCTTGATTATAGTAATTGCTATCAATGTTCGTTTAATTATATAAATGTTAATTTCATTACCACTTCCCCATGTAGTGTGGTGTTTGTTCAGTAATGACAGATTGGGGAAGGTTAGTTGGAACTTTGGGTCTAAATGAATGCCATATGAGCTCCACCTAAAGGAAAAATAGACTAACCAAGTTACATTAGTTAGTATATAACTTAAATTTATGTTTAGTGTAGTGTGAGGCAGGGTGGCTCAGTGGTTAAATCACTAGATTCCGAAGCAGACGTGCAACGGTTCGAGCCCTGTCCCGGCAAATTCTGGCCAGTACGGGGTGAGAACTCAATAAGGACGAAACCGGTCTACTGGATTAATTTCTTTTTCTACACTAAACAATTCTTAGTTTATACTGGCATATGTAGGTAATTAATGGGTCAGGTGCTTATATCAAGATCGCAACCTTGATCATAATAATTGTTATCACCGCGCGCGCAACCAATTTTCGTTTAATTATATATAACACAGCTCATTAATAGAACAGTCGTTTGCTTTAAGAAATCGGATAGCTAAAGTAAAGGTGCCTCATAATTTTGATTAAGGCAATTTACGACGTCAATACAAATTATATTATGTGTGAGGTCTGATCCCATTAAACGGGTTTCTAATAAAGCTTCTATCTTATTTAGTGCAATCGAGTTTCTCGTTAAGTATTTTTAAATTTGTCTAGGAAGTTCACTTTTATGCTTGGCGGGTATAGGATAAAATAATGTTAACTTGCGTCTTATGGTAACGTAAGAGACAATTTCCCAGTAACTTGCAAATATATTGAGAATTATTCCGTTCCGTCCTTTTCGATTGTTTTATTTATATTTCAAGATTTTGTATTCTTCGTCTTCCTAATATTCTCCGTGTGTGGCCTGTTGTTTTACCACTAATTTGTTATGGCTGATAATTTGACTAGGTGTCTGGCTGTCTCCATCAAAGCCGCATTCATTTTAGACCGACGATGCATCAATAGGTGTTGTGCTTAGAGTAAATCTCACACTACAGTAACAGTGTGTGATGACGGCAGATGACGGCAGATGACAGCGAGTAAGGTCTATCGAAATGAAAGTCATAAATCAATATTGGCTTTTCACAAATGAATAATATAGTGATAGTTGTTCTACTTATGGCATTTTGTAAATGTAATAAATACTTTGGTTTCTAAGGTAATGAAGTTTTGATACAAAAATGGGATTATATATATATATATAAGCTGACACTCATTCGTTTCGATTGTCAGTTTGTTCATTAAACAATGTGTTTTGCTCCATTGACACTAAATAATGGACAAACATTTGCCACGATAGAGTGGGAAACATATGCAGTCAATTACTGTCCCTACAATTGGCAGAAACATTGTAGTATGGATGGAACAAGTCTCCGACGTAGAAACTAAATTTTGCTATCAAGTCAAAACCATTCGAACCAATCATCACAAATTGAGCAGGCGTCAAGCGCTTAAACGTACGAAAAATCCATTAAAGTAGTGGAAACTAAGTCTTGCTAGAACAAGTTTAAGATCGATAAAAATATCGTTTGTCTGTTATTTGAAGAGCATCTAATAACCATGACTAAAGGCGATGCGATTTGGATAACCATTAAGTGCGACAGGGTTACTTAGTGGTTAGAATCACTGGCATCAAAGCAGACGTGCTTAGGTTCGAGCTCTGTCTGCGGCATATTCTAGACAGCACGTGAAGAGAATCCAATTAGCACGAAATCGATATAGAGGGTGAATTTCTTTTGAATCTGGTACACTAATTATGGAGCGACTCTGCCGCCCAATAAGCAAAATTTGCAGTTATATACTAACTAATGTTTTTTTCAGCTATATACCAACTAATATTTCAGCCAGTAGACCAGTTTCGTCATTATTGGGAACTCATCACGTACTGTCCAGAATTTTCCGTGGACAGGGTTCGCAGCTGGGAAAGTCTGCGTTGGAATTGGTTGCCCTCACCATTGAGCCGCCTTGAGCAAAAGATTCCAGTGTGACAGTATGTCTCATTGGTTAGAACAATCGATTCCGATGCAGATGTGCTCAGGTTCGAGCTCTGTCCGCGGAAAATTATGGACAGTACGGGGCGAGTTCCCAATATTAAAGAAACTGGTCTTCTGAATGAATTTCCTTTTCTAATTTATATAATGCTTGATGTATACTGACAAATGTATGTACACAATGGGTAAGATGTTTATATCAAATCACAATTTTGATTAAAAGTAACTAAATTGTTTTCTCCAGTCAGCTTGGTAATCAATGTACGTGATAGTTAGCTAAATCAGAGCCAATAATCATATGCGCACTACATCATGTTTAAATTGGATTGATTGCAAAGTGTGACAAATCTGTAAAAACCTTTGTTCACATAAATGCATAGATCTTGCGCATTAGGCAATTTAATTAATAATAGTGGAAATAAGAAGGCTTTGTTTATGCACTAATGCATAGATTCTATAAAATACTATATATATATATATATATATATATATATATATATATATTGTAGGACGTGGTCTGATACTAGCTAAAGATATTGGCAAAACTCAGTGAATGTATATGATGACAAGATTTCCATAATATACATTAAATAAATTAGAATTTACTGCTGGTATTTTCCCCAAGTGCATTAGCATAATTTAAACAACACCTAACAATAATTAAATACTGTTTGTTGCGGAGACCTAATATATATGCAAGTATGTGTTAGGTGTTGCGAACTTAGTAACAAATTAGTTCAGTTGTGACCAGAAGGATAAACCAAAGGTAGCATGAACGGAGAGTATAATCTCATTCACATTCGTTTCGTGCTTACTGGCGACTCATCAGTAGGAGCCGGTATTACGCTCTTTAACCACTATATATTTTGGTCAAGAATGTGTGCTAATAGGACGGTAAAATCTCCTAGACGAATGTGTAAACCTGCAATAGTGAAGCTAACATCATAGAGTCTACGACAATGCGACTTCAACGTTAACTCACACTATATAATATATAAACCGAGTCTGTAAAGGATACTATCGCTATGGCTATTGTGTTAGTAACCGATACCAACATTATTGTACCAAAAAGGTACGTGGTACTAATAATATGGTTTCCGAGTCGGAACATGGTACCAACATTATGGGTATAAATTTATGCTATAGTTCACCGAAATTGAGAATTACAAGAATTTCTGAACACCTGTTACTCAAGTAAATCCATACACTCTGGCCTTGATCGATATCAGTTATCACATTTCGGGGTAAGCAGGACATCATTCAATTCAATATATAACAGTTAAATACTGTTTGTCGCGGAGAGCTAATATATTGCAAGTATGTGGTAGGTGATGCGAACCTAGTAACAAATTAGTTCAGTTGTGACCAGAAGGATAAACCAAAGGCAGCATGAACACATGTCTATTAGTTATTGCGTAGGAGTAACAAGTTAGTTCAAATAGTACCAGGAGAATTTCTTCCAATTAATCCAAAGAAAACAGATCAGATTTTGCGTTTGAATGTTTGAATTTTAGCATAAACGGCCAAAATGGTACATTCAATTTGATTCCACAATTTGATTGTGCAGTACAATTGATAGCACTCGTAGGTCGGTAAAATCTTAGCTCCTTTATATTTCCAGGTGCATAAATTTTGTTTGGCATTGATTGATGAGTTGTTATTTTTCCATCACTCTGAAGCCGTCCATCAGCTGCTTTTCTGAAAATGACGTTGGAACCAGATTTTCTGCTATTTTTCAATATTTTATGGACTTAATTTCCGGTCCTATCTTCAGGGTTGACGCCATAATCACAGGAAAAATAATTGTGAAAATGTGCTATCCTCATTTAAGAATGATCATTTTATATTTATTTTGCTTCCCTAAGTATTTTTTTGTCTGGCCTAATATTCGGTCTTACTACCAATTCTCTTATACTCACATGTATACATGAAAATACTCAAAGCATCTCCATGCACAAAACAGATTATTCACACATGTGTGTATTCTCATCTAAATTGACATTTAGAGAATGAGTATAAGCAAACCATATGGAGGACATAATCGCCTATCAGTGATGTCTCAATTTCTGAATTACATTTCCCGACGCGTAGAAGGATCAACAAAATTTTTTGTTTCAACCATATTGCAGTAACCCTCCAATTTACGTTTTACCAAATCCCATCCTGTGTGTAATAGGTTATAGAGAGAGGTTAGTAAAACTGTTGAAAGAATATAGTATTATTCTATCTTTTAGACAAGACCGAATACGGAGCCTACACTGACGAATGGTATGTCAACCAACTACACATTTATACTCATATCTTGTATAAATTTAATTTTGCGTTTAAATACCTTTGTTCAAACCATATACATATCGATGTATGTTAATAAAATCCAAATTGGGTACATATATCAGCCATAAGTATATTTATTTATTATTTACTTATTTTTATTTGTTTATATCCACTATATCTTGTGCATATATAAATAATCGTATAAGCAAATATGAGGGTTCATCCCACAACTTTTCTAATTATCTATATATCCAATATATATACATGTGTGTTTGTGTATGAACCATATATAATATGCATATCATATGTAAGGCCTTTAATAGATAAATTGTATCAGTCAAAACAAATTCGGTAATATTCAATTATCTATTTATATGTCTATGTGTACAAACCATATATATATATATATATTGTGTTATTGTGATCGATTGATTGTTTAAAAGTCAATATAAATATGAAGTCAGCTCGAATTCAAAAATCATAAATTCTTCTATTAATATATATATATATATATATATATATATATATATATATATATATAATAGGAGTGTTTTAGAAATGACTGTATTATGTCAATTAGAACTTTATACTGCATTGTTTCTTCTAATAAAGATGGAGTATTGGTGTATTTAGCCAAACAGTTATCGACTACGAGGGAAGGAATAGCAGAAATTAAATAAAAAGCAAATGAATTTGTGAATAGGAAATGATAGAATCCTCTTATTCCCACTTAAAGATGAAGAAATCACATATCCTATAATTAAATTCGGCTTAGAGTTCATATTCCTTCGAAATATTTACTCTAATCAAGACTGTCTACAGATTCACTATAATCAAGGTTGCGAACTTGATATAAACACCTGACCCATTAAGTACATACATTTGCCAGTATAAACTAAGAATTGTATAGTTTAGACTGGTTTCGTCCTTTTTTGGGAACTCATCACGTACTGGCAAGAATTTTCCGCAGAAAGGGCTCGAACCTTGGCACATGTTCGTCCTATTCCAGCAAAATTCGTCGCCACAGAGTAGCTTTCATTTTTAAATAATCTTCTGCTCCTACATTGCTTAGTTTTGGGGAACCTTAAAGATATTTTTTTCGACTAAATTCTGAGACTTCTAATAATGTGAATCTTGTGTATTTCATAGACATAAGTATTTTCAGAATTCACTTTTCCAATTTCCGGAATTATTGGTGATTTCTTCGATAATCTCGAAGGTAAAATGGTTTTTGAACAATAAGTTCTTAGCACGATATTCATTTGTTTTAAAAAGGAAGTGTCTTTCTTCAAGATAAATGCTTACGCCCTTTCACGTAGATAAAAGGGGGAAAATACAATTCTATTATCTAAAGGTATTCAGTGACTTCTATTCGTACTGCACTAACTTATGCCCTTCAATGCCTTGCATAATAGATGTTACTAAATATGCACGTGAGTGCATAATCTTGAATGACACGAAAGTTCATAATATTATTAATTTAAATCCCAGCACTTGAAAATCACATGTTCCCACATTCACATTGTAAATGGAAACCGATCTATGCCCATAGAGATAAAGCCTTTAAAATCGACAGTTATATTTTAATGATTTATTTATTAACACTGTTCAGCATAGAGTGTAAGAGCTACTCCTGAAGAGACGCAAAAATGCATAAATAACTATATTCATAAATTCAAATAAGGCAGCGTTTAACATAATACTCGAAATTCACGTAAAAATAACTTATTCGGTTATGTGTAAAGAACATAACTAACAGGGCATAGCCATACGCAGTTCTCTGTCATTTCTTAATTTAAGCAATTTATGATAAAAACATTTTGGAATATATTTACTATAAGTGATATGCGTAGGTATTTTGGAAGCATTATTCATCATCTAAACGGTGTTGGGGTTAAAATTCTGCTTACGTCTTATTGTAATGTGAACGGAAAATATAAAATGAACGTTTATTCCATAAGACTCGTACAAATGAATCCAAAGTCAATGTCATTAATATTACTGTAACTTAAATTGTACAGATAGGAAATCATATATTGGCTTAAAACTATTGAAAATATTGCACATTATTGAAATAGTTTTCGTGCTTTGTTGTGTATCAAATATATATATATATATATATATATATATATATATATATATATATATATATATCCGGATATTTAGCTAATTTAATAATCCAAAAACGATTACTTTATCTTTATTTAACAAAACCAAATCATTGATTTCCTGTACATTAAATTTTTACGGTATCAGATTTTCTCCCCCATTTAGTGTTTCCTTCTGCAAAAGACAGACTTTTCAGATATTATAACCATAAATTTAGCTGGTTTTATTTATTTATTATTACGAGAAAATTATACTTGATTTACACTTTCATTCACGATAGTTGGCGGTTAACAGTACATATTCACTAACGCACAATGCCAATAGAATCATCCAAATTTGCTGTGGTTTGTGATGTACAGAATATCCGGACGCAAGAAAAATAACAGACAGCAGAAAATTACATATACACTCCGAAAACACAAAAATGCATACTTGCACACACATACACATACACAAAATAGTAAATATGCACACATTCAAAAACAGGCATGGAAATTATAAAACCCGTACGGCTAGCAAGCATACTTACGCGATCAAATTTTTTCAAACAGGGCTAAAATGGTCTTGTGTAGATTACGTGGCATCTCCAGAATTCTCTCTTACCACATTCGAAGGTAATGTTTGCATAATATATGTTGTGTGCTCCAAGCTATACATGATGTTTGTGCATTTGTGCATACTGGTGTGTAGTTAAAATGGAGATACACACCAATACACGCTTACTGCAATTAATGTTCTGCTTTCGGTCCAGAATTTTCGTCTATTACCCAGCAATGTGTCGATTTGTTTTTTTTATTTACAGGATGGTCGATACGTTGTTACTAGAGTAACCTACAGTTAAAATGATTCGAATATATACTTTCATAGAACAGATGGATTGATTGATTGATTGATTGATTGATTGGTTTGTTTATCTTATAATCAAACGATTATTGATCACACAGGCTGTTTACTCTAGACGCGTGGCGATAATCGAGGGCACAGATCGAAGGCAACAGGCACTATTTATTTATGCAGACAAGCACTAAATTAGAAGAAAACTAGCAGGTTAAAAAATCTCATGTAAGAAAACTGTTTGATGTAACGATCAGTCACGAGAGAAAAAGTTAAATGTGAGAAAAATTTCAATCAAGCAAAACATGACCAATTTCTCGTGTAGCCTTGAGAATCTTTCGTAGCGCCAAGTTGGATTTTTCTTCTTGACCACAAAGACCAGGTGAACGATAGCAAGAACAAATTATGTACCCTCGTTTATGCATGCACACCATATCATTGACTAAATATCATTTGGAGTCGCACTAAGCCAAATACCCATTCGATACTGGAGCAAGTGATGTTGGAACGTTCAACAAATAAATCACCTTTACGCATGCTCATCAGGCCAAAATAAGAGCTAGTTTAAAATCTATCTAAAGAACAACTTCTCGGTGTATTCACTATACACACACACACACATATATATATATATATATATATATATATATATATATATATATATATATAATATAACGACGGAATAAAGGAACGAATACGAGGATTTTGAAGTTTCGCCTAAATTAATGACAACACTTATAGTGAACATATGCTACATCAGCATAGTCACATACTCTCACCTGGATGAATACTCTTTATCTTATTTACTCGGTCATCAAGGCATCGTTCAATATAAAAAAACCAAGACTAAAGCATTCTTAATTTCTAAAACCAGCAAAATGTATTTAAATATTAGGCAGGACGTACTAAATAAAATTTTATTATATATAACTTGGAAGATATGTTAAAGTCAGCATGAAAAAGGAGAATTTGAAAATGGAATTCTCCCACTTTACACGACAGAATATGAGCATGCACTAAGTAAGAGACTTCTTCGTATTTCTTCATGTTGGTGCTGGCATATTCTCCTGCTTCCAAATGCACAACGCTTAGTGCACAAATGCATTTTAGTTTGGTTCGTATTAACCACCATAAAAATGAGATAATTGATATCGACCAAAGCCGGAGTACATGGCTTTTCCCATAGAATAAGGTGTTAAGAATGCTCGTTATTTTTAACTCAGTTGCAAATACGCCATTTGCCTAAATCCTAGTATTACCCCATCTTTACAACATTGGCGTATATTCTATGTAATGCTTTTTCTCTTAAGTCCAACTGTGAAATACCTCGTTTAAAGTTAACTACTATTTCAATAAGAAGCATATGCATAGAATTTGGCAAACTCAACCTGTTCCACTTTTTTAGCCAAAATATATGATGCAATTATGTATTGTGTTGCGCACCTATTAATAAATTAGCTCAAATAGGACCAGAAGGACAAACCAAAGGCAGCATGAACGGAAGGTATAATCTCATGTGCACATTCGTTTTGTGCCTACTGGCGACTCATCAGTAGGAGCCGGTACAATGCCCTACTTATAATTAGCCAGTAGGCGTGAAACGAATGTACACATGTGATTATACGTTCCGTTCATGCTGATTTTGGTTTGTCCTTCTGGTCCTATTTGAATTAATTTGTTACTAGGTGTGCAACACCTAATACACAATTGCATATATACTAGTTCTCTGTAACAAACAGTTTCTCAATATATTGTATGTTTGACGCGTAGTGTGAACCCCATAATAACGAATAATACAATTCCCTTTTAGGTGGAGCTCATATGACATCCATTTAGACCCAAAGTTCCAACTAACCATCCCAAATCTGTCATTACTGAACAGACACCACACTACATGTGGAAGTGGTTTTGAAATGAACATCTATATATTTAAACGAACATTGGTTGTGCGGGCGGTGATAGCAATTACTATTAGCTAGGTTGCGAACTTGATATAATGGGTAAGGTGTTTATATCAATTTCGCAACCTTGATTATAGTAAATGTTATCACTACCCGCGCAACCAATGTCCGTTTGAATAATTCAACTGGTTCGTGATGCATTCACGCATGTGGTTACCGATGGCTCCACCGAGCATCTTTATTCGAATGTGAATTTACCTGACATTTGATATGGCGTGTCTAATCTGTATTTGCATATATGTTATTTCTCCGTGACCAAAAATATATCATTGTCAAATTTTCTTGACTGGAATCCAATAGATTGTTATAATCAGGAGCTGTAAGCTTGTGAAAACTAATAGGAGCGTTCAATTGATGGTGTGTGGACTAAAGCTGATAATGAAAATATATGCAGAGTTGCAAAAGAGTTTACATGAAATACGATAAAGCAAGTTGAGTGCCGGGACACGACGATAAGATGTCATTCTTAGTAAACAAACAAACTAAGTTAAGTAAATTTGCACTATCATTTTTGCAATGATCTGATTGATACCCACTTCCTAGTACGCATCGAGTGCAACTTCATGGTGGCTGACTGCTGATACATCCTTTTACTCCAAAGGCTTCAAAATCGTTCATACTAACTACTGGAAATGAGGTAGGATCTAATCTTTGTTGACTAGCAACTCTTCGACATCATTTTTCTAGTACCATCATCAAGCTTCTAATCACTCACAGCACAATGCCAACAATAGCAATAATTAGATGGTGCCTTATTTCCAGTGGCCAGTACGAATAATGTCAAAGCTGTCAGAGGAAAGGTACGAATCAGTGGGGATCAATCGGATTTTCGCGAAACTGATAGTTCGAGTCTACAACTCTCGAAAGAAAACCGTGGATACTCTAAATGTTATGATCGCACTACGAAAATCCATACAACAACGTTTAAGTTAAATAGGCCCAATTTAATAAGGGAATAGTAGGTTCAAAGCTCATCTTCAATGTTAATAATTTACGTAACCGCATGAGTCAGGTAAAAAAAAGATTTCTGCCTTCTAAGAAAGTGTATAACAATTGATTATCCAGTAATGTAAATTAAGATTTGCTTTGTGTATCCAAGTACACATTAACTTTAAGCAGGTTTTTGCACCAACGTTACATTAATGCCATTTTCTGTTTGTCAGCTCTTAATTTCACACCATAAATATAAGTTTACATTTTTATTTTATAAATAGGACCGATATTTTCTGTTTAGTAAAAACATTTATGCAACAAAATCCATATGCGCGATTGCTGGGAACCAAGATCTAAAGTGTAGTAATAAATTAGTATTCGGCAACAAAGTCCTTCTTGTCTAATTATTTAAAAAATCTAGATTATAATCTAAAGTTAAAAAGATGTGAGTGTGTGCTATGTTGATTATCTGTTGTTGAAAGTTGTTAATGCCGCTGAGATTGATGCAGAATGTGTGATCATAAGACTAGGCATATTTAAACTGGCAATAGACAAATTGTTGTGTGTTATCACGAATTCAAGATATTGGCACAACAAGTTCTGTTTATTATAATCAAGGTTGCGATCTTGATATAAGCATCTGACCCATTAATTACTTACATATGTCAGTATAAATTAAGAATTCTATATTGTAGAAAAGGCAATTCATCCAGTAGACCGGTTTTGTCCTTATTGGGAACTCTTCATGTGCTGACCAGAATTTGCTCCGGTCAGGGCTCGAACCTGGCCATCTCTGCTTCGGCATCTTTTGCTCTAACCACTGAACTACTCTTCCGTACAACACGCAAAATTTCAGTTATATAATAACTAATGTTTATTGGCTAGTCTTTTCTTCAAGTGGAGCCCAATGGCAACCATTTAGACCTTAATTTCCAACTAACCAGTCTCAAATCTGTCATTGTGCAACAGGCATCACGCTACTCGAGAAGTGATAGTGAATTGAACATTTATTTAATTAAACGAACAATAGTTGCGCGGGCGGTGATAAAAATTATGTAAAGCAAGTTTGTGATTTTGATATAGACACCTGCTTTTATATCCTTGCATTTGTCATGCTTAGTTTAGCATATACTACTATCAAGTTTACTGAAATTATTAATGCATAAATGTGATTTTCTATTTAAAATATTTAGATATATATATATATATATATATATATATATATATATATATACATTTGTCAGTATAAACTAAGAATTGTATGAGGTAGCAAATAAAATTCATCCAGTTGACCGGCTTCGTGTTCATTGGAAACTCTCTAGTTACTGTACAGATTTTGCCGCCGATAGGACTCGAACCGGGGCACACACGTTTTGGAGTCTGACTCTATACACTATTATTTTATGCTTATCCTGTTCTTCAATTGGGACCTATTTGGAATCTCTTAATACATGAAGTCTCAGACATTGAAGCATATGTGCCCCAGTTCGAGTCAAGTCCGCAGCAATTTCTGGACAATGCCTAAAGAGATCGCAATACGGACAAAACCGGGATACCGAATGAATTGCCTTTGCTACCTGATGCAATTTTTGGTTTATACGGAAAAGTATGTGCAATAAAAATTTTGTCGTGAGAATTTAGTTTAATATAACTTTCGAAAGTGCCATGATGTCTGCCATATAATGGCATAACAGGGATGACTAGTTAGAATTTTAGATATTAAGAGATTATAAATAAATTCCATCTGAAGGAAAGACTAACCAGAATACATAGGTTGGTATATGAATTCAAATTGCATGTAGTATGTGACACGAGTGGCACTGTGGACTATGAAGCAAATGTGTCACGTTTCAAATCCCGTCCGCGGCGAATTCTTACTTATTTAAGAGTTCGCAATAAGGACGTAACCAGTCTACTGGGTGAATTGTCTTTGCAACCTGATGAAGTGTATAGTTTATACTTACAAACTTCATACAAACATAATTAAACGAACATTGGTTGCGCGGGTGGTGATAACAATTATTATAATCAAGGTTGCGGTCTTGATATAAACACCTGACCCATTAATTACTTACATATGTCAGTATAAACTAAGAATTGTATAGTGTAGAAAAGGCAATTCATCCAGTAGACCGGTTTCGTCCTTATTGGGAACTCATCAAGTACTGGCCAGAATTTGCCGCGGACAGGATACGAACCTGGGCACGTCTGCTTCGGAATCTGGTGCTCTAACCACTGAGCTATCCTGCCGCACACTACACTACACACAATTTTCAGTTATATACTAACTAATGTAACTTGGTTAGTCAATTTTTCCTTTAGGTGGAGCTCATATGGCATCCATTTAGACCCAAAGTTCCAACTAACCATGCCCAATCTGTCATTACTGAACAGACACCACATTACATGGGGAAAGTGGTATTGAAATGACCATTTATATAATTAAACGAACATTGGTTGCGCGGGTGGTGATAACAATTATTATAATCAAGGTTGCGGTCTTGATATAAAAACCTGACGCATTAATTACATACATTAGTCAGTATAAACTAAGAATTGTATAGTGTAGAAAAGGCAATTCATCCAGTAGACCGGTTTCGTCCTTATTGAGAACTCATCAAGTACTGGCCAGAATTTGCCGCGGACAGGATACGAACCTGGGCACGTCTGCTTCGGAATCTGGTGCTCCAACCACTGAGCTATCCTGCCGCACACTACACTACACACAATTTTCAGTTATATACTAACTAATGTAACTTGGTTAGTCAATTTTTCCTTTAGGTGGAGCTCATATGGCATCCATTTAGACCCAAAGATTCCGAAGCAGACGTGCCCAGGTTCGTATCCTGTCCGCGGCAAAATCTGGCCAGTACTTGATGAGTTCCCAATAAGGACAAAACCGGTCTACTGGATGAATTGCCTTTTCTATACTGACATATGTAAGTAATTAATGGGTCAGGTGTTTATATCAAGACCGCAACCTTGATTATAATAATTCATACAAAACATATATATATATATATATATATATATATATATATATATATATATATATATATATATATATATATATATATATGACGAGCATTCCAGATAGAATCGGTTCTTTTATCTGATAAAAAGGATTATCTCTGCATATGGGACTGTAACTATGAATATTATTATGCTTTGCATTAATAAAATTTTATATGTGAGAAGTATTAATAAATAAATTGGTTTTAAGATCGTGAAAATTTTGCCAAAGTAGTAATTATTTGGATGAAATCAAGGAGACAAATTTATTATTATTGATATGCAGAAAAGTCTTATAATTTAAAATGTACTAAACTGCATGGTCTAATCCAAGTCTTTTTATAAGATTGAGTCGTATTTTCTATCAAATGGCCCGTAGCCATAGAAATTCCGGCTTGACGACCGGCGGGCTCAAGCTAGTCGACCCGGGATTGGTAGCATGAACCTTGCCGGGCCATAAAGGGACAGCCATCATCCCGTTTCATGTGAAGCCTCGAGTTTGGTCTAACTGCACTGTAACTTTTTGTTAAATGTGTAGTGACGGAATGAGAGCAAGCGTTCCAGACGTGAAGGGCAAGTTTCGGCTGCTGAAGGAAACTTGGCCACTGGCATCTGGGCAGATAGTGCTCATCAGCCTTGATTGGCAGACTATCTAGGAGAAGGAAAACTCAGAATAAAAACCATCACTAGGAATGGGCGACCTAGTGTTCATTTACAGTCCACATATAACCATGACAAGTACAACTTACAATAATTACATACTGTATCGGCCGTCGCGCAGTATAAAAAGGGTCGCCTTATCTGCTGAGCCGTGCAGAGTGGATAAGCGAAAACAGGCTACTGCAGGCAACTCTATCTCCGATTCTGCCTCCTTTCCTTCCCCTTCCTCTTCTCAATCTAACAATAACACTCTTTTAGATACTATAAATATGGTTAGTTTAGATCATAACACTGAGCCCAATACTAGGTTGCCAAATATCGAAAATGGTTCTAGTAGACGATCATTCATTAAACCTAATTTAGGTTTTAACGTAGGCGCATTTAATGTGCGGACATTAAAACTACTTGGACAGCAAGAATCTCTTGCTCGTACGTTGGATAAATTAGAAATCGACATATGTTGCGTATCTGAAACCAGAATACAGGATCCTACGTGCATTACAGAACTGGTTGCACCATCCCTATCTACGCGTTATTGGCTTCGAACATCTGGTTCCACAGAGTCCTCTCAAGCCGGTAAATGGGGCGTTGGTATTGCCCTTAGCGCACGAGCTGAAGCTTGCTTAATTGACCGGATCCCTTTAAATAGTCGATTGTGTGCGGCACGTTTAAATACATCTACTAAAATCAAAGCAAAAAACCGTTATCATCGTTGCCTCTTCGTTGTATCTGCATATGCTCCTACCGATTGCAGCACAGAAGAAAGCAAGGACGCTTTTTACTCCAAATTAAGCTCCTTACTAAGTAAAGCACGAAGTTCAGATATAGTCCTGGTTATGGGTGACATGAATGCTCAAGTTGGGCGCTTAAGTAACACAAAATTTCATTTAGGTGGAAGATACACTTTAAGCACAGCGCGCAACGATAATGGTGAACAGCTTTTGGATAGCTACACTGAACATAGACTATATTTATGTAGTAAAACTTCAGACGTAGAGTTAGACGCTGTGCTACATGGCGTCCTCCAGCACCCGGACAACGGTGCACTCAAATAGATCATGTAGCAATTAGTTATATATGGCGTGGTTGCATCCAGGATTGTCGTTCTTTTTGGAACCTTTATGTCGACTCGGACTATGCACTTATCCGTTGTAGATTTTCACTAAAATTTTCCGGGAAAATAATTAAGAATAAACCCAAATTGATGTAGGCAAACTCAAACAACCGTCCTAACGAAACAATTATGAAGACATTCTAAAGTCTAATCTAACTGATCTGGATGGCGACAATCCTAATATACTTTGGTTCAAGGCAAGTTCCACTGTGCACAATGCAGGTACTACTCTATGTGGCATTGCAGGCTCCCGTAAAAATAATAATTGGCTCTCTGTAAAATCCATGGACATACTCGAAACAAAACGCCAAATTCCAACTAGCATGACTCATAATAATACTCATCACAATATAAGACGCCAACTTAAGCGCATAAAAGTAGATCTAGAAACCTTTTGGACGAGAAAGACTGAAGAAATGGAAGTAGCTTACGCGTCAGGTAATAGTCGCTATATGTAGGAAAGACGATCAAATTTAAGTGGGATACCCAAGCTGATAGACCAAAGAATGCATGGTTAAACGAATTCAGCTCTATATAAAATATTCAAAAAAAATTTAAAATTTTTGTTAAACATCGCATTAAGGTTCACGTTCTCTGGAAACAGGCCTTGTACTATTTGTGTTATTGCAAATTACATTATTCAAAGATAAGCCGATTTTAAAGGTCCAGTTTTGGTTGGTTTACCCTTCTCTCAAGATCGAACAAAGGGATGAGTTGCACCTAAGAGCAAATGCCGAATGATAGCTCCCATGCATGAAATATGAAATCCAACGGAAGTATGGTTGTTGCGCTATTTGTATATAAATGAATAGAAGTTTGTGCCTTTCTAATTGTTAAATATTGATGGGTAACTTGCAAGCATGAAAACATGCTTCAAGTGGAATTGCGCACTAATCTTTAACTATATTCGATGCTGTAGGCATACAAGCTCCGGCCACTATGTGATTAACCTTCCATTTAAAACTGTTCATTCTTTGTTGAAATGAGTATGGCTCGTAGATACCTAACACAGACAGATTAATCCTTTTAAACAATAAGTGATTGCGCGGGTGATGGTAACAATTCTTTAAATCAAGTTTGCGAGTTGAAGTAAACACCAATCCTATTGTATTTAACCAGTCGTAGAACAACATAACAAAACTACCGGTAGTCGCACGCACTGACGTGTTTCGACATTCCATCCTCATCATCAGAGTACGACGACAAACTGACTAGCGAGGATCAAACCGCATTGCATATATATGGAAAGCAAAGTTAGATATGTGGCTCTCACCTCTAGCTGTCTCGCATACATTGTACGTGACGTTGATCTTTTGTTTAGCCCTACTTTTTACTCACTGTGTGATGTTGGTCCATTTCTGCGGCAAGCATTTTACCAGGTACAGTTGGGTTGAAAATTAATTTCTCTTCAGTTAATGGTACATGATGTGTAACCTATGGGAACAGTTTGAATATAATTAAAGATGGATATGTTGTGGGTTTTTAAAGTAATGTAAAAATTGGATTAATATACACTAAGCAATAGTTTTGTAAGAGTCCATATTTTTTGTCAACTATTTGATCTAATCATCTCCTTCAGCTGATTACTATTATTTCATTAATTGCGTATTTGAAATATGATTGCACAGAATTGAAGTTATTAAGATTTGGCAGAAATCTTATTCTGCAGTCAAATAAAATGCAGAAATTTTACTTTCCGTTAGGAAATATAATTCTTTTAAAATCTTAATGCAAATAGTGATATGCATATGCAATGTAATCGGTAAAATTTGGCATATATATATGCCAAATTTTATATATTAGTGTATTTATGACCAAATTAGAACTTCGCGAACTTAATTTATTGAAGCAGTTACATTGGACATGCGGTTTTCCAAATTAATTGTGATTATACGCAACAAATGTGGTGAAACAATTAAAGAATCAATGATTGCACGGTTGGTGGTAACGATTCTCTAAATTAAATTTGCGAGCTTGGAGTAAACACCAGTCCCATTGTATTTAACCAGTCGTCGATCAACATAGTTTTTCTATTTTGTTCGACGACTAGTTAAATTCAATGGGATTGGTGTTTACTTCAAGCTGGCCTACTTGATTTGAAGTAATGTGATGAAAATAGGAAATCTCAACCTTGAAATTCCAATAAGTACTAGAAACTTTGTGAGAGACTCCGATGGTGGGGTTTGTGTTTTTCACCATCTATCTACCTATACATACGGACCAGTTACCCATTTATAAATATGGATAAACGTAGAAAATATAAATTTGTCACAGGAATTTATAAAGTGTGATATTCGCGATATATATATAATACTAATGTGTTAAACGGTCATCAGCCGAAATTTTTGTGGCTAGACAGCGTCTACTGGTGTAGTTAATAAGCTCTGCCAGATAGGCTGCTTATATTTTTATTTACCTAATCCTAGTTATGCGAAACAAGGTTTTTACGTCCAGTGTCAAACTTTTCACGCCGAATATTTCGTGAAATTCTTCTCATTCCGTTTGTCATCGAGAAGCTCAATACGCTACGACTTTGTCAGTTAATAAAAAAGTGATAATTTTAATTTACGCAGCTTTATTTAAACTTACTTTCTGATTTTATAACAATCATTACATTTTTTCTAGATAAGCATGCGTTGTGTATGAACGTGTGTGTGTATATGGCTATAAAGCATTCAGTTATATGTAACTACCCGCAGGTGCATGGTCACAAAGGTAAATAACAAAGAAAAAATTGCGAAACTGGATTAATCGAAGTTACCTGATCTGCGTGTAGACTACCACAGGCTAAATTCCAATTGTCGAAATATTTTGAAGAAACTAAACAAATGTAATTCAGCCTGTGTTAGTCAAAACACAGATCAGGTAATCTAATACTAATAAATGAAATTTATCTAGACAAGCGTACTTCATGTATGCGTGTGTAAAGTATTTAAAAAATATAATTACCTGCACGTATACATTCAACCAAATGAAATTAAAGTGATCTCATAACAATTTCTGACATTCCACTAGATAAAAGTACATAATGTATAAGAGTGCTTGCGTAATTGTAACTCGGATAGGTATTCGGTTAAAAATAACCTCATAAACGTGTACGTTAATCTAAATAAAACTTAAGTAGTTAATATCAATTCCTCTTTGCATGCATTTACTTGAAATTCTGAAGGATATTGGAATAAATATCACTCCAAATAAGAAAGGTCTAATTTTGAAAAAAAATTAATGGCTTTTACATTCAGATATGACAAATCGTCCCGTGACTGATTTTCAATCATAAATAGAATTTCACTCCCTTGGTTAGCTAAGTTTAAGTAATTTATCATAACACCCTCTTCAGGATTTCAGATAACATGTCATCGACGAATTATACATCCCATCGGGTCTTCAGGGGCGTCATACCTAGGAGATTCTTCTCCATGTACTGCATGAAGTTATTTTCTATCAGATCCAAAAATCCTTGTTCCTACTTAACGCCAAAAATTGTCTTATAAAATTCCTATGTAAACATAAAATATGTAGAAGCATGCATATACCCATCATCTCCATAATATGCCTATTCGATATTTGACGTAATTCTAAGATAACGAGGTGATTAAAAGAGAGATGGCACAAGTAGTCCAGTGCTTTGTGTGATAGTATTTTGGTATACATTGATACCACAACTAAGCTTGCCAATCAATCCATTCCATTCATTTCAACCAAATTATACAAATTCATAAATGTTTGTTCCAATTACGAAGATTTCCAAATTCTACGACAAAGAATCTTGGAGATTTTGTAATTTGGGGAGTACTGCAAATTAACAAAAGTTCTCAAAGGATTGCCTTAATTATGCACCTTTAATAATACATAATTCTGCGCGACTATACCTTTGATACACTGGATAGATAGAATAAAAACACTATATTTAAATGAAGGTTGCGATCCTGATATAAATACCTGACCTATTATCTACGTACATATTTCAGTATAAACTAAGCTTTGTATAAGGTACAAGGACAATTCATCCAGTAGACTGGTTTCGTCCTTATTGGAAACTTTTCAAGTACTGTCCAGAATTTGCTGTGATATTCGACTGATTAGCGATAATAAGACTTATTTTTATATAAAGCTTACTAGCCTAATGCAATGAAATTATGACTTTATTAGTATTAATAGAAAATAACAAAAAATATCTGTATATGTATACCACACTACATTAAATACGTGAACATTCACGACAGGCGCGACAAATTTCTATTGGTTATTCGTGAAATACCATCGGAAATAATTCCTGTTTCTCGGGCTAAATCAATATTTAAAGTACCTAATATTTAATTTGTAGTATTTATTTAAAAATAAATAAAAATGATGTAAATATGATTGTCAGCAATGTTTTAAGTTAAAAGTAAATGCTATATCTAGTCGCACTGATACGATTGTAATAACATCTACTATTTTATATAAATAAAAAATAAATACAAACAACCTATCTTGAAACGCAGCCTTAATGACACAGTAAGCGCTGATTAGCTGCACTAGTGCAAGTCGCTCGTGAAGCCTGAAATTTCCACGGCTACGCATCAGCCAATCGACTGTCATCATAAAACATTAAAAATATCAATAATAGTTAAAAACTATTATTGAATTAGCAGGTTTTTCAGGTTTAGATGACAGATTAATCAGTGCTTTGATTTGGCATATGTATTTAGCAAATACATTGGATGAAAATTCACGTGCATTCCTCACAAAGTTGCGCAGAATAAATAAGTAAATAAAACACAAAAATAATTTAAAAAGCCAGATATTACCATTGCATAATTATATAATATTTTTTTCAATATTTGTTGTCTAATATATTATTCTTTTAATCTCATATTGATTATATATTCATAACCCATAAGACATTCATATGTATATATATATATATATATATATATATATATATATATATATATATATATATATATATGGCTTAGGACATAGACTTCCAACTGGCCTTCAAAAAATCTGTTATTTGAGAACTAAACCTCTGCCAATTGTGGAAGCGATATGGAATAGAGTTGTTATTGTAAGTTTTTATTATTTATGTGTTGTCATTATAAACGAAACATTGCGTAAGGAAGCAAATGCAAATCATCGATAGAATCATCGTGACCGGGACTCAAACAGGGTCACATTTGCTTCTCAGTCTTGAAATCATCCATTACGCCACTTACTCCGCGCACTACATGAAATGTTCAGTTATACACCAACTGATGTTCTTGGTCAGTCTTTTCTAATGGTGGATTTTGTCATATATGTGCTAACATTAGAAACTTAATATTGAATATGGCAGCGATTATATATATATATATATATATATATATATATATATATATATATATATATATATATATATATAAGTCGCAGAAAGAATGCACAAAGCAATGAATGAAAACACATGTGGAATCTTTGTTCGGTTGTTTGTTTGCTGAAAAGGCGATTCTTTTCCGAATGAGCTAGATAAACATTAATCGGTAAACATTGAGCGACTATGTCGGAAAATGGATACCAAAACATTGAAATTTGTCTAACATACAGTGTAGCGGTGTAGCTGCCGTCTGCAGACGGCAGTTACACCACTACACTGTATGTTAGACAAATTTCAATGTTTTGGTATCCATTTTCCGACATGTCGCTCAATGTTTACCGATTAATTTGTTTATCTAGCTCATTCGGAAAAGAATCGCCTTTTCAGCAAACAAACAACCGAACAAAATTCCACATGTGTTTTCATTCATTGCTTTGTGCATTCTTTCTGCGACTTATATATATATATATATATATATATATATATATATATATATATATATATATATATATATATAATCGCTGCCATATTCAATATTAAGTTTCTAATGTTAGCACATATATGACAAAATCCACCATTAGAAAAGACTGACCAAGAACATCAGTTGGTGTATAACTGAACATTTCATGTAGTGCGCGGAGTAAGTGGCGTAATGGATGATTTCAAGACTGAGAAGCAAATGTGACCCTGTTTGAGTCCCGGTCACGATGATTCTATCGATGATTTGCATTTGCTTCCTTACGCAATGTTTCGTTTATAATGACAACACATAAATAATAAAAACTTACAATAACAACTCTATTCCATATCGCTTCCACAATTGGCAGAGGTTTAGTTCTCAAATAACAGATTTTTGAAGGCCAGTTGGAAGTTTATGTCCTAAGCCATATATATATATATATATATATATATATATATATATATATATATATATATATATATACATATGAATGTCTTATGGGTTATGAATATATAATCAATATGAGATTAAAAGAATAATATATTAGACAACAAATATTGAAAAAAATATTATATAATTATGCAATGGTAATATCTGGCTTTTTAAATTATTTTTGTGTTTTATTTACTTATTTATTCTGCGCAACTTTGTGAGGAATGCACGTGAATTTTCATCCAATGTATTTGCTAAATACATATGCCAAATCAAAGCACTGATTAATCTGTCATCTAAACCTGAAAAATCCTGCTAATTCAATAATAGTTTTTAACTATTATTGATATTTTTAATGTTTTATGATGACAGTCGATTGGCTGATGCGTAGCCGTGGAAATTTCAGGCTTCACGAGCGACTTGCACTAGTGTAGCTAATCAGCGCTTACTGTGTCATTAAGGCTGCGTTTCAAGATAGGTTGTTTGTATTTATTTTTTATTTATATAAAATAGTAGATGTTATTACAATCGTATCAGTGCGACTAGATATAGCATTTACTTTTAACTTAAAACATTGCTGACAATCATATTTACATCATTTTTATTTATTTTTTAAATAAATAGCTAATAAATTAAATATTAGGCATTTTTAAAATATTGATTTAAAGCCTTTAGGAAACAGAATTATTTTCCTGATGTAGAGCCATTTGAATAACCAATAGAAATTTGTCGCGCCTGTCGTGAATGTTCACGTATTTAATGTAGTGTGGTATACATATACAGATATTTTTTGTTATTTTCTATTAATACTAATAAAGTCATAATTTCATTGCATTAGGCTAGTAAGCTTTATATAAAAATAAGTCTTATTATCGCTAATCAGTCGAATATCACAGCAAATTCTGGACAGTACTTGAAAAGTTTCCAATAAGGACGAAACTGGTCTACTGGATGAATTGTCTTTGTCTACATTATGCAATGCTTAGTTTATACTGAAATATGTACGTAGATAATAGGTCAGGTATTTAAATCAGGATCGCAACCTTCATTTAAATATAGTGTTTTTATTCTATCTATCCAGTGTATCAAAGGTATAGTCGTGCAGAATTATGTATTATTAAAGGTGCATAATTAAGGCAATCCTTTGAGAACTTTTGTTAATTTGCAGTACTCCCTCAAATTACAAAATCTCCAAGATTCTTTGTCGTAGAATTTGGAAATTTTCGTAATTGGAACAAACATTTATGAATTTGTATAATTTGGTTGAAATGAATGGAATGGATTGATTGGCAAACTTAGTTGTGGTATCAATGTATACCAAAATACTATCACACAAAGCACTGGACTACTTGTGCTCATCTCTTTAATCACCTCGTTATCTTAGAATTACATCAAATATCGAATAGGCATATTATGGAGATGATGGGTATATGCATGCTTCTACATATTTTATGTTTACATAGGAATTTTTATAAGACAATTTTTGGCGTTAAGTAGGAACAAGGATTTTTGGATCTGATAGAAAATAACTTCATGCAGTACATGGAGAAGAATCTCCTAGGTATGACGCTCCTGAAGACCCGATGGGATGTATAATTCGTCGATGACATGTTATCTGAAATCCTGAAGAGGGTGTTATGATAAATTACTTAAACTTAGCTAACCAAGGGAGTGAAATTCTATTTATGATTGAAAATCAGTCACGGGACGATTTGTCATATCTGAATGTAAAAGCCATTAATTTTTTTTCAAAAATTAGACCTTTCTTATTTGGAGTGATATTTATTCCAATATCCTTCAGAATTTCAAGTAAATGCATGCAAAGAGGAATTGATATTAACTACTTAAGTTTTATTTAGATTAACGTACACGTTTATGAGGTTATTTTTAACCGAATACCTATCCGAGTTACAATTACGCAAGCACTCTTATACATTATGTACTTTTATCTAGTGGAATGTCAGAAATTGTTATGAGATCACTTTAATTTCATTTGGTTGAATGTATACGTGCAGGTAATTATATTTTTTAAATACTTTACACACGCATACATGAAGTACGCTTG